>WHNR01000174.1:0-108803 GCA_009859135.1 Formica selysi
CACGACAAAGTTTCTCCCGATAATGAATCCTTGCAGATCCACAAACGTTTGTCGCGATCATGCTGATAATATTACTGTACGATTGCAAGAACGATGTACGACTGCTGTCGATCGTTAAAATCTCAATCTTTTATATATTTTTGACATTGGAGGGGATATTTGCTGATCTAGGTAATTTTACGAACTACGTTGATCAATGGGCAATATTCAACAACGCGATCGTGCAAGATGAGACAATAGGCGGTGGTATTTGCCGGTATATCCTCCTGCACTCAAACTCTAATCTCACGTCCACGGTGGAATTTTTGACAGACTCGTTTTGTCGCGAACAATCGATAACCGCGAGAGGACCGCAATGTAAAAATTTTGAAATGTTTAATAGCACATCATCATTATCACATCCGTAATAGAATTTGCGAAAACGAGAGTACATATCGAACAAGAGGGCGAATCTATTTTTATCGAAATCTAAATTCAAATCATCGTAGGGATAAAATTCCGAGTTTAGATAGAGTTTAACGTTGGTCAATTTGCAGTCGTCGAATGTAGTAATATCTTTTGACACAGCATTTTTTCTGCCAGTCTGCAGCGCAAAGATCACGTATCGCGGCTTCTCCAGCTGAGAGGCGGCTTTCACAGTCCACGAATGCTTAGTCGTATTATGCAATAGAGGAAATTCGTATAGATCCCAAGAGCGAAAACTCATATTCAAATATCGCCCGCTTTCCAACGCGCGTAGCAAGGATAGTTTATTGACCTCGCTCAATATTACATGAGGCATACGCCATTGTATCTTGAATAATTCGATATCAGCTTCAGCCGAAGCATGTCCAAATATGCAATTGTTGTCGTTGCGCGAACGTATCAGAATTAATTCGTGACGAGCGTTGATCACAACTCGCTTATAATCTTCGCAAAAACCCAATAGTATGTTTAGCGGCACGCAAAAATTGAAGTAAGCTTCAGCAGCATTATGCGACATATTCCACGCAGCATTCTCCAAGATTTTACCTTTCTCGGTTGTTAGAGAGACATAGTTTTTAATCGTGGAAGTTATTCCAACGTTTCTGTTGCGGTCAATCTCCACACCGTCGAGTTCATATCGAAGTTCATCAAACATAAACGCGACACAATTGTTTCCCAATACCACTCTTGCCCCTTCATCTACTTTACGCATCCTCAACTTTCCCTCGACGTATAGAAAACTTTCACATGGTAACGTGTACAAATCTTGATGTTGTATCGGTACCCGTATCTCGTCGCTATATCCAAGCGTTGTGTTGGCGTATGGATTGTACGTATGAGTCTCAATCTTGACGATACGATCGTCAAAGATCGGCTCGCCTCCGATATTCAAGATGTCAATCATATCGTTCAAGTATTTCGTACGACGAATCCCAATGATTTTAAAAACTCGCGATTCAACGCGCTGAGCTTCTTTTTAGCGTAACCAGATATCTGATTATTGTCACCCGATACCGCAGTCACTCGCCTTCTCGCAAAAATATTGTCCTTCGTAAAGATATTGTCTCTCGCGTGCTCCGTGCTTTCGTTCAACACAAGCATTTCATTTGTCAAACGCTTTATTTTTGCCGCCGCCGTATATGCAATCTTACGGTAATTTCCTCTCCTCGAAATCGAAAGCAAATGTCCTTCTTGATCAACAATGCGTATCGTTAAATCAGTAATGCTCCGTGCGACGATCGGTAGATAAATGATCTGTGCTGGCGTTTCGATATCTTATATCCTGGCGGTACGCTCGGTGAAATTCATGTATCGTGTGTACGCGCTTGTCATTGCTGTACGCGCCAGTGGTTACGCGCATCTATACGAATAATATTACGCTATAATATTTATCGGTACATCCGATTCGTGCATTCCGAGGCTGTAATATACGATTCGACGAGAATCCAACAACGATCAACGTTGCCCGGTTTACTAAAATTTATTATAGACACATTTGATTCATCTTTAGCGTATTATGATTAGCGCGAAGCATTTATTGGATATTCATCGTGTTCTTCGCATCAACAATATCGTTGGAATCAACTACGCGTCGATGTTGTAAAATTGCACGTCGGAGATATTCGTTATAGCGTGTAATTCGTACGATCCTCGGGAATCGTAATTCCTTATGTCGTTATCAAAATAAAATTTATTATTCCAAAATTCACGTTCGATATCGTATGATAAGTTTCAAAATCGGTTAAACCAAGCTCGTAATCGCCATCGTTTAAATCTATAGCCGGAAAGTAGCTTACGCAAGAACGCTACTCTTGCCGGTCAACGTAAGCGTGAGTGACAGCTGGAAAACTGTCGAACGAATACTGAGTCGCGACGGTGAATTGTCAGGCTTTAAATTCATATCGATCATCGACCGTTTTGAAGAAATCGAAGACAAAATTGTCCACAAATACTTTGATTAAATTTGATAGGCCGTGTGATTGTATTCTATATTTGCAACATTCTGTCCAAAATATCGCACTATTCTGGGCGGTCGAAGATTTCCAAAACTATCGAAATATACCAACGATCTCCCCTTTTGCATACGCAACCAATGAGTACCGAACCATCACGTCATCCAAATTGACGATACCGCTCTCATTTCGCGTATACCGTTTATCGGTAATTATTGCGCATGAAAACACCTCTAAAAATTGTATACGCATACGTCTTGCAAGTTGTTCCAATTGTACATTAGTTGTTACACCGCAGGCATTTTATTTTGACGTTTTTTTTCTTGGCCGCTGTTGAGAACCCTCGTCCGCGCTTGTATGGAGCGAGATAAAGACCGTGACCTTCCATGGCGCGATATGACGCGCATTTCTTCGAGCTGACGTTGCGCCGCCTTGCTATCGTTCACCGCCTTCGCGATTCCCGCTGCTCCGCCAGCCAACGAACCGAGAACTCCCAATAATGGTAAAATGGGTAAGATACCAGCGCTTCGCTATAGGAAGTATTCGTTTTTCGCCAGTTTTTTCTTCATCGAGATTTTTTGTTTCATCCCATACCGAATTTTGTCTTTGCTTCATAGCCGCCCAAACAGCTGTAGCGGCTGCTTTTCACCAAGAGTCGAATCTCTCGCGTAATACTGTTCGCGCTTCGTGGGAGTATATTATCCGCAACGTGTCGTTGACCGAGATCGTTGCTTCGGGAATAAGCTATGTCGGCTCGCGACACGCGGCATCCAATGGATTGATACCTCGATCGCTCTAGCCAATCGTGTTTCTAATGAGTTCCCGGTCCGCAAAACTGATAGCTGGAATATGTAATTCGATAGGAAGTGCGTTTATCGCACGATTTAACAAACCGCAACCTCTTAATTTTTGCTGGCATTTGCCACATCTTTTTATTAACGGTGTTGGACCGTCGAAATGTGTTGTTGCACGGCAAATTATAATGTCGCGTGCATCGACGATATGTTAACCTCTGAGTCAGCTTTTATATTTCGGGAAGCTGTCCCACAATTGTTCCACGTAGCTACCAAAGTCTCGCAGTAAAACAATCTTGGGGATAATCTGTAACTGCTCGGTGGCAAGCTCGAGAATATCGCTGTCAACGATAGAAGAGAAACATTTGGACTGGAGCGGTTTCGATCGGTGCGCCTCTATAATAGGGCCCCGATGACTCATTTTTCAAAATCTGATTGAGATTCGCGAGAGCAACATGCGGTTCGCGCGACAAGCGACGATAATCAAAGTGATAATTTGACGATAAAACACGAGTAATGTCCGAGAAAGAAATACGCAAGCATGGAACATGCTGCCGACTACTATACGCGGTATATTGCGGTCCTTCGAATTGCGGTAAGACTAAGTGTGATAAGTTTGATAGAAAGTCACACGGTTACATTTCGAGAATGTGTACGTATACTCGAAATCACTCCAACAACCGAAATATCGATACTTGGAAAATTGTAATATCGATCGATGAAATTGGTTATTTTACATTCTAATAATAGTGACGTTATTACCACGAGCGAGGCGCTTTCCGAATTCCATTTTTATCTTTGACGACGTGGCATGCGATAAGCAAGATACGATAAGAGAGTACTTTGCAATGGGTCGACACTCGAGCGTCGATGTTTCTATCTTTGTCAAACGTATGCCAAGATACCCAGCATCTTATACGGGACAATGCAAATTTACTGATTTATTTAAACAAGATGGTACAAACTTGAAACATGTATACAACGATCATGTAAATACTGACATGTCTTACGACGATTTCGCGCATTCTGTCAGAAATGTTGGCAACACGAGTATGGATTTGTAGTGATTGATAAAGACAGTTTACAGACTGATGGACGATATCGAAAGGATTTAACGATTTTGCAATACCGGTAAAGTGGTTAGTCGCTATCGATACATCGATCGAGCAACGTCTAAAAATTTTCGTCCGAGCGCAACATGACGACGACGATTGACAGTGACGATCGTGAGAAGATTGCGAGAGAGATTGTAAAAACGAGCGATCAATCCGCAAAAAATATCGTTCTTAAAAACCGGTCAAAGGGAGGAAGACGTCGCATTGGAGAAGCACTTTAACCAATTATGAACCTCTAAAACAACTTGTCGAAATACAATCATGTGGAATCTAATGAAGCGAAAATCGAACCATCGAGTATGCTCGAAGACAGCATCTGAAAAAAGAGTCTGGAACAAAGCGAACAAGGTCAAATATATCATTGAACGATTCGCTAATAACTTCTACTCCAAATCAATCAAACGTAAGCGAATGAAACAATTATCGAATGTGGTTACTTCTACTCCGATAAAAGATGTACAATCGAGTCAAATATTGTACGAAAGATCGTCTCCGTATGTGGAAGAATTTCGAAACTACGCCTGAACGCTTGTGACGTCGGTTCAATATCATTAAAAACATGCGAGGGTCAAAATACATTGCGCACACATTGGGTCCACTAGGGCCATCAAAATATGTGGAGCTATTTTGAGTCAAGATAAAAATATCAGTATGGATTATGTTTACGGTGTTAAATTTTGCAACGAAGGAATGATGCTTGTTGATAAAATTTTTGATGTGGATAAGATGACAATATAATTATCGGTGGAATAAGATACGTGGGAACACCAGGTCTCTACAAGTTGATTTTCAAGAGAATCCCGACGGTGAAGTATACATGACGATGATAAAATTAAATACAAAAATATATTACTGGCGACAAATGCGCATAGACGTGGCAATGATATGCGTAATCCATTCTTAAGTAACAAGGATACAAGTATAAATATATATAGCGCCATTATCTCTATTAAAAATATAATAGCGCCTGGAAAAAAAGCTGGAAGAGGTATAAACATACCGCGCGCTATGGCGTTAAACGATAATAAGATCGATTACGTGATTGGAATGATCCCAACGAGTTGGTAGATGCTTGCGATTGCTGGAAGCTTCGCGTCAAGCGGCACAATGCCCACGACAATGAAATATTATCAATTATCGAGGAACTTTACGAAGCTGGCCTTATTATAAATTAATCTATGCGTCGGCGAAACGAGTCAGTCTGTCATTATTGTTTGTATCGAAATGTCGATTAATAAATTTGGATTATCGTTGGGAACACCGAAAACTCATACTATCAATGGAATGGATTACTAAGAAATTACGTGCGCGATAACGCTCTGTGTCAGACAGCCTCCGGCTTTGACGCAAGGTCGCGCAAGATACGACGGGTAGCGCAACCGGAAGATGATACTGATGCCGCAAACAAACAGTACGTGAAAATACGTGGCAAGCCTTTAGAATATAGACTGGAAGAACTTGAGAAAAAAATAATCACGCTCGAGACGAATGTGCAAACGCTGCAAATATTGATGGATGAGATGCAGAAATGCTTCGGTATGCAACTCACGCGCAGACTACATCTAATTCAGCGCAGGAGAAGAAGATATATAAAGAATATACGTGGAGGAATTATCTCATTATTGCAAATTATGCCTCGATCAAATATGTTGCAAAAAACCTCTGAAAACAGCTGCTCATGGAAGAATTGCATGCTCCAGCGAGAAAAAATTTTCCACGTAGACGTGTCATTGTACACGGATACGACGATCTGTGGCAGGCGGACGTAGTCGAGATGCGTCCATATGCACGATTCAACAAAGCTACAACTACATATTCACAGTTATCGATGTGTTGAGCAAGTATGCGTGGGCTGTACCGCTCAAGAGTAAGAGTGGAAACGAGATGTCGGATACGATCGCAAAGATAATTCGAGACGATGGAAGATGCCCGAAAAATTTTCAAACCGACAGAGGAAAAGAATTTTACAACGCAAATGTACAGAAACTCGTGAAGATTATTATTCGACGTACTCTGTCATGAAAGCCTCGGTCGTGGAACGATTCAACCGAACGTTAAAGAACAATATGTGGAAAATGTTTACGCTTAATGGAATTACAAGTGGATCGACGCGTTGTCCCGGCTCGTTGGAGAGTACAATGCGCGAAAACATCGCACTATCGGTATGAGACCTATCGATGTTACCCCGCGATCGCCGATAAACTTTTAAATACGGTATATAGCAACGTAAAGAATGCGGCATCGGCAAGATTCAAAGTAGGCGATCCGGTACGCGTGAGTAAAGTCAAGACCATCTTAAGAAAGGTTACACGCCAAATTGGTCGACCGAAGTGTTTAAAATCGTTAAAGTGCAGAAAACTAATCCCGTGACCTATGTACTCAAAGATTCGCGCGGAAATCCCATCGCCGCGGATTTTACGAATACGAGTTACAACGCGTTGCTAATCCGACGTACATCTCGTGGAAAAGGTGATGCGCAAAAAGGGCGACGAGGTTTATGTGAAATGGCTGGGATTTGATGCAACGCACAATCTTGGATACATAAAAATAATATATTATAAATATGTTAACAATAATACATAATAATATTTTACAAATATAAACAAATTGTAAACTTTATAAAATATACATATATTTAAAATAAATATACATATAATTTTAATTTACAATAAATATACGTAATTTTTTATTTACAATAAATATACACAATTCCGCTTTTATTTACAACGGTATTTTATAATGTCCCCACGGTAGCGTGACGGTGGTTTCGGGTACGATATACCGCTTGTCATCGTACGGACTTAGAGCAATTTTTGTCTCGCGGATGGTCTATACTTCGTGTAATTTAGATCTTATACAAGACTGCTGACGCGTCATTTCAATCTCGTTCAAACACCGCGTGTAATCGTCGAATGTTATCGTTCTCGCGACGACGTTATTCTTGACGCCTTTTACCTTTTTCGTATCCTTCTTACCATCTATTCTCATATACATCGTCACACTCTATGTGATATATGAGACTGTCGGTGTCGGTGTACATGACTTTACATTTCTCTCGATACATAGGTACCATATAATCGTGGTGACACTCGTACAAACATGTCTTGGATATGTCGAGTATACACATACCACGTAGATTGGTTTATTAAATTTAACTTCGAGATTGCGCAATTCAACGGCGATCAGATTCTCCGAAAACACGCTTCTACTATGAAAATTTGGTTTTGCGATCATCGCCTCTGCGCCATATCTTCTATCCCAATGTGTCACGAGCTTAATATTAACGTGATTCCGCACATTTTCCATCGTTTTGCCAAATACCGCATTATTCATTAATTTATACAAATTTTTTCAAAATCATTTTTCGCGAGTGTTCGGAATTGTGTATTGAGTTCGATATAACCGCGAAGCCATGGAGATTGCGAAAACTGTAATATTCGATGTATTTTTGTAACGCGAAGTCCGTGTCGCGTGCATTGCTGCAGGTTGCGGTAATGTATTACGTAACGCTTCTTATCATATAAGGTTGCGAGCAGCTTATCCTGCCGGTTACCAGGTGGTTGTCGCGTGTCGGGCAAAACGGTAGGTCAGTGTGCGCATCGTGAACATTTTGCGGATACTCGAGATCGACTTCAAGGATGTAGCCCATAGGCGAATCGAGCGCGATCGATGATGTATCAAAATCGGATACGTCGTCGACCATCGAAAATCTGCATAGAGCAAAGGATGACACATTGCCCATCCGTACAAATTATTTACATCAAAGTACGTGAGATATGATGAAGGTTTCGATGGATCGTACGATTCCATATACTTGTTATTAGCATGTGCGTATCTGTTGGAACATTGACTCAAACCACCGCGTATTCCGCGTTCGATAAATAAAACCATGTCGATATCCATAAGCAATTCGAATGTAATATTCGTATGCTTCAACATGGCGTCCCACGTGTATCCGGGAAGAGTATAGTAATATGCGGGGTCGAGCCCATAACTTTTAATACAACTCCCGCGGAAATTTTCAAAAATGTCTGCTAATAACAAGACATCAATTTTGAGATACAAGTCGCTATATTCGCCCATCGTTCGAATGGAGAACCGCTCCCACACGTTCTCGGCGTGCGCGTAATCGCTCTCGGATATTGTGTCACCGGTCAAGGAACTGTAAAATGATTCGCGCGGTGGTAAACACGTATCTTGTAACCTGTCGACGCAGTCAATATATTCGTACGGAAAGACGCCCTTCCGTGTTAATAAATTGAAATAGTCATTCGGTAAATTTTGAAATTCGGATTTTAAAATTTTGAGTTTGTCTTTATTCAAGAATGATGCCAATTTATCGAGACTAGCTGTGAGAAATTTATACGAATCGATAAAACGCAATTTAATATGATTTTTGATTTCTCTTCGCCAAATTTAACATTTTTCGTAAACGATATATATTTTTCTTTTGTTATCGGAAGTATTTCAATTTCCCCTTCGAACGCTGTAGCTATTTCCTTGATAATAAAATGTGCATCGTAACCGGATAAATTATGAAAAACTATTGGAATGCAAAAAGAATCTTTATAATTTAAATTGCAATTTGAATGCGTGGGACTTCTGTACCGCCCGGTCAGATGGCAATGATCGCGTACGCGTGTATCATCTTGGACGAATGGTTTTTCGTATATGTGGCAATGCGTCGCGCTATGAAATTTTTCCCATTCATCATGTATTAAATTTATCATGGGGACATTAGCTGGCAAAATACTTTTTACACGTTGCGCTAAATTTTTTAGTTCTTCGACGAACCATGACATGCAATCGATACCGCGACGAGAATGATACGCGGATAACGATTCGTCGTACGAGCAGTGTACATAATATGCCATGCTAAATACTTTATGATATTGGTAGTTTCTCTCTTCCTCCGCCTTCTCCAAAACGCACTCCAAGTCGGCGTACATGACGAAAGGAAGCCGCTCCTTCCGATTATAGTTGTTGAACGTGAGCCACTTGTCCTTATCGCTCGGTAATCGGATAGCGCACTCGTTCATCTCTTAACAGTCCACCATATGTGATTGTAACTTGTCATTCGAATCAAAGTAGTGCAAACATCTGTAAAAAGAAATACTTTTTATTTTTTTTGTTGCATTATATCTATAATGTGATTTATTAAATATATACGTACCGATCGCAGATATATTTTTGACCATTATGTTTGCTCAATTGCGAGCTCACGAGCCTGGATAGATTCTTGATCCACGCGAAATGTCCAACGTTGTTGTCTTCAATGTACAGCAAGTTGACGTGTTTGTCTCTTTTCAGCTCACTCAGACGTATCGGGACAATATTCTTTCCTCGATACTATATACATTGATTGAGATATCGTTGGCAAGTTCGAATTTTTTAATTTGATTCTCAGTCACTGGAAACTCTAAGTCCTGGAGATTCAGCACTGTCGTATAATGAGGATACGAAGATTCCCGATCCACTTTCAATTTAGCTGATGTAGAGCGGCGACCACAGACCACGCGAAACACGCATTGTCATTAGATTGCACGTTGATCACCGCTCTCTTCATTATTATCGCCCGCGGTAATTTTATATGACATCCCGCGCGCAAAGGATTATATTTATTTATATTTACAGTTAAATCGAGTATTCGCGACAATGCCCACCCGCTATCGCGTTCCTGAAATTCTTCGAGCGATGCTGGAGTGGGCTCGACAACGCGCCGTTTGTACCATTCGCGTAAATCGGATGTGCGAAAGAGTTCATAGTTTCTCGTATTGATACTTTTATTTGCGCGTTTATCACCCGTCACAAATTCACCATTGAACAATGTATTAATTTTCACGTTGAAGTGTTTTTCATCACATTTTGCACGTGTTCGAGCACAATGTCTTTGGCATCCTCGAAAAATTGACGAGGCTCGATATGATTATGATTTATAACCGCACCAGTCAATATGCGGCTCTCGAACACCGTATCGATCTCTCGCCAAATCAATCTGTGTTGCCGCGTACTGCATCCTGCACCCGCGTGTACAAAACGCCTGCGTAATGAGTTCTTCAATCCCTCGAGTCGTGCGATTCGGGCAATCAGCGATTGTCGAATCCCGATCGATAATCGTGGACGTTTGATTCGACTTTGCTCTTCCACCGATTCGATATATTCGTCGCATCGTTGCTCCCACGCAACGTACTCCTCTATCGAATTCACCCATGTAGATTGCTCGCGCAGACTTCGTTCGGCACTGTTTTCCGACATATTTCCAAATTTATGCCAATAATTTTTGCTAACAAGATGCGCTTATTAGTAGCTCTTGTCTCGGAACTCTTGGCGAAAATACTGACAGGGTGTGCCTCTTTACCATGATTTTATATTCTATCTTGATGTCTCTTTCTATCATGTGTATCAACTAAATCTTTATTTCGCGGTTTGTCACGTACATTTTGACTAATGTCGATTATTGCATTTTTGTCGTCTAGAGATGATGTCATCTCAGCCAATGCATCGCGAAAGTTTCAAATTACATGCTGCTGTCCAAGTATGTAAGTGCAATTTAACCATGAGGATTATCCTTATATTTCACGATTTTGTCATGTTTTGACACGCGCGTATGAATTCTGATATCTAGGATGATGTCATCGCGAAGCAGCCGCACATCGGCGCTTGAAAATTTTATATTACGTTGCATTTTTTGTGCATTCCGCTTCACGATTTTTGTCATGTTTTGACACGCGCGTTTGAATTCTGATATCTAGGATGATGTCATCGCGAAGCAGCCGCACATCGGCGCTTGAAGTTTTAGATTACTTATATATTAGCACAAATTAACCTTGATAATTGTTCTTATATTTCACGATTTTGTCATGTTTCGACACGCGCGTTTGAATTCTGATATCTGAGGTGATGTCATCGCGAAGCAGCCGCACATCGGCGCTTGAAAATTTTATATTACATTGCATTTTTTGTGCATTCCGCTAAATCTCTCACCTGGGGGTGATGTCATCGCGAAGCAGCCGTACATCGGCGCTTGAATGGAAAAATTGAAAAAAATAGCGCGTCGGCTATAATGCCCACCACATTGCAATTTTGCAACGCTAATACATATTTTAAATATGTTTAATACGTTCAGTATTGCATCAGCCGCTTGTGTGAAAGGTTCATATAAAATGTATCCTATTGAAGGAAGTCTCATGAATTATTACGTTCCGATTCAAGATGCTGATGAAACTTCACCGTGTAAGAAGAAGAAATGTAACAAGTAAGTTTTAATTAACTTAAAGAATTTTTATACTTTTTAAATATTTTTTACATATTTTTACATTTTTTAAATATTTATATAAAATAATATTTTTTTACTCCCTAGCATTTCATCCGAGCCTCGTCGTGCGGTTCGTATACTTGGAAGACGATACGCCTTAACCCCGACGTCATACAAATATTTGGACATTGAAATAAACGTTGGAGCTGTATCTTGCGTGGAATTGGTTCTCGGCGATAATCGGGGCAATCAAATAATATTGCCTTTTGAAACGGGGAAATCGCTCATGCAGAAACGTGGGGACATTGAACGGCTTCTACAATCGACTGAAATCCCATTGCGGGTCCGAGATTTGACATTCGAAGTGGTTAAAATATCTAATTCGAATATTATAAAAATCGGATTATCCAATAATTCTTTATACATGAAACCGCCAACTCTATTATATTTATTCGATTTTGAAAAATGCATAGATCATATGTATTACTGGCTATGCGAAAATACGCATATTGTAAATGAAAAATTCAAACAATTTGTAACTGTTTTACAACGTAATAATATCGCTAATGTATGCGACGCTGCAAAAGCGATACGTGAAAGTGATATGTTTAACAGCGAATCGCTCATAGATTGCGAGTTATTGACATGTGCCGTAAATGATATTCTTCATGATGCTTGTAATAAATAAGTTATTTTACTATTTATCTGTGAATTTAATTATTTATCCCATCCTTTATGTATGAATAAAAACGTAATGTATATGCATAGTCTGCAAAACTTATATCTTTCTCTCGACATACTCTGCTTAAGATGTAGAAAAGTAATGAGGTAGGTGAGACGTGATACTCCAGTTAGAAGGAGACAAAAGATATGAAATTAAAATATATATAATCGGGAGGAGTGTGCAACGTTATAGTACGCAACCGTCTACGCCCTTACGACGATCTTAACAATATGTGTTATGGCTGACAATGCGGACGCTATCCTTTTCCTACACGCGTGCGTGCCTCGCGCTATCTCTCTCACACCGCCTTGCGAACGCCGTATCATCCGCGTGCATGCTTCGCGCTATCTCTCTCTCTCTCTCTCCCAAGTGCATCCTTCGCGCTATCCCTCTCCCAAGTGCATGCCTCGTGCTATCTCTCTCTCTCTCTCCCAAGTGCATCCTTCGCGCTATCCCTCTCCCAAATGCATGCCTCGCGCTATCTCTCTCTCTCTCTTTCTTCCAAGTGCATGCTTCGCGCTATCCCTCTCCCAAGTGCATGCCTCGCGCCATCTCTCTCCAACGTGCATGCAAACGCTATCCTTGTCTTACGCTCATATCGACGCCTCGCGCTATCCTTCTCCCACGCTCATAGAATATCATTAGCGCTATCCTTCTCTTACACATTGCGGACGCCTCGCGCTATCGGTTTCGCCGCGGGTCCTCCTCCCCCTCTCCGCGGGTCCCTCGCCCACCGGTTATGTTAGCGGGTCCCTCGCCTATCGGTTAGGACGCGGTCCCCCTCCCCCTCTCCGCGGACCCCTCGCCCATTGGTTAGGACGCGGTCCCCATCCCCCTCTCCGCGGACCACTCGCCTACCGGTTAGAACGCGATTCCCCCGCGTAACGTCATACCCCCCGCGCTGGTATCCCCTCGCCCCTCACCCCCTCTCAGAGGACCTGGATTAGAACTCTCCTAGATATACTACTTATAATATACTCGGATAAGAAAGAGATGGATAGAGAAGAATGAGTAAAGAGAGAAAGAGGATATAAGTGTAAGTGAGCAAGTGTCTGTACAAGTGCCAAAAGTAAAAAAAAAAAGGAAATAGTTATATCCTTCTCCGTAGCAATACTTTATGCTCACTAATGTTTAGTGACTGATGTGAATTATCAATCGATATATCGTTTTACAGCATTCCCTTGCTTACTTATTCCTATTCTCTCTATCTCTCTCCCCCTCTCTCTCTCCCCTCTTCCCCTCCCTTCCCCCTCTCTCTCTCTGCTCGTTCTTTATTGTATTCTTTCATCCCTTTTTTAATATTCTTTTATTTGTTTGACTTTAATCCTTTCTATTCTCGTCTTCCTACATAATAATACATTAATTTATTCATCTTTATTTTATAGAGTATAAATGAGATATTGTGTATCTCATAAATAGAAAATGTATTTAATTATGTGTATTTTTGTATGTACATGTGTTGTATTTAACTATAGTTAAATAGAAAAAGAAAATAACTTCTTGTGTATCTCAATTATGCTGTATAAAATAAAAGTAAATAAATAAATTTATTTATTTTCATGTAGGGAAACGAGAATAGAAAGAATAAAAGTTGAGCAAATAAAAGAATATAATAATGGAAATAAAAGAATACAATAATGAACGAGCAGAAAAAAAGGGAGAGAGAGAGAGAGAAAAAGAGAGAGAGAGAGAAGCGTGAGTGAACACGTAAGTAAATATGCGAGGAGCATGAAATTAAACGATACGCAGTACATAGTGAGCGAGCGATTAGAAAGAGACAGAGCGTATGATCGAGAGAGAAAAGATACGAGAAACTGCAATAATGTTAGTGCGTACATGTATATTACTCTCACATGCATGAAAGAGACAGTACGATTATGTCTGTCCTTCTCATGTAAGATAGCAGCTCTGTCTATCGCGATATCATGCAACTAATTTACTGCTGTTTTACTCTTGAGCCTCGATCTCGCACACACACATATGCACGAAACTTTTGCAGACAGTAATCTTTTTTACTAGGCTTCTAAACACGTTTCTAAACATTCACTTATATTCTTTCATGCATTTCCGAGTGGAGAGGAATCTTATTTTGCACGTACATATTGCAAAACTTTTATATTAAACAAGTATTGTTACGACCTGACGCCAGAAACCGATTAAAAAACTGTAATTTTTTCGTATTTTTTTTTTTAACATAAACTCGGGATGTCTTTTCTTCGTTTTAATGTGTAATTAAATCGTGGAAAACAATTTATTATTTTATTCAACCAAAAAAAAGATTTCCGTATGCAAAAAGATAATCGTTTTGGTCGGAAAAACAGAACAGTCCGACATCCTCTTAATTACCGCCGCCGAAAACAACACGTCGTTACCCCCACCATAAGAAAACGACGCGGTTACCGTTATATTCCCGGTATAAAAAGGCAGCCGAAATATATCTCAGGACCAGACCGGTACCCGAAGCCTCTCGAGCAGTACGCTCGAAATACTCCGAAATATCCGATCTTTTATACTTCGCAGAAACGACGGAATGTGGGGTTGACGAGTTTGCAGCCTCCGCCGAGCATTCTCGGTTTCCGCGCCGCCTACGAATCCTCGCCAACCTCCGACCGACTCGACGAGCGCGGAGTGTTCGCCATTCTCTCAGATCTCCGGTCTAACACCCGACCATTCCAGCCAGACGGACCGTTGGTTTGCGAGTTCGCTGCCCCGTCGAGATTTCTCGACTGCGGCCAGCTATCCTTAAGTCCGCGTGCGGAATAGAGACAGAGAGTTCTCCGCCCGATCGGGAGTACCCGACTTCCGATCGTCTCCCTGCACATCTAGGAATACGCGACTAAAGCGCATCTAACACCGACGCATTAATAACCCACGGCTTTGCCGTTCGCGCAAATTAATCACCGCTCCGAAATACCTGTCGCGCCGTACACACACATATATATATATATATATATATTAGGTGTACAACTTTGCTTCCGCCGTTTTCCTATAGATGGCTTTAGCGGTAAGTAGTGGTCGAAATAAATAGATCATAGACGTCATGCAATAAACTTGGGCATCTGTCAACATAACTCCACAGAAACATTAGTCCATTTGTGTCTGCATCATAAAGTTATTCTCGATTGAAAATGTCAGTTTAACGAGCCAAACTCTCGTCATTTGCGGGAGGTTTTAATTTTCTGCTTCAATATGAAGAAATCTGCGGCTGAGGCTCATCGAATGCTCTCAAATACTTATGGTGAGGCCGCTATTAGTGAAAGAACGTGTCGTGAGTGGTTTCAACGCTTCAAGAACGGTGATTTTCACGTCGAAGACCGGCATAGCGGTGGAAGAGAGGTTTTCGAAGATGCAGAATTGGAGGCATTACTTAATGAAGACTCGAGTCAAACTCAAGAAGAATTGGCACGATCATTAGGAATGACTCAACAAGCAATTTCAAAACGCTTCGAAGATATGGGAATGATTCAGAAGCAAGGAAATTGGGTGCCGTACGAGTTGAAACCGAGAGATGTTGAACGGCGTTTGTTTGCTTGTGAACAGTTGCTTGAAAGGCAAAGACGGAAGGAATTTCTGCATCGCATTGTGACTGCGGACGAAAAATGGGTTCATTACGATAACCCCAAGCGCAGAAAATCATGGGGATATCCCGGCCATGCTTCCACGTCGACGGCCAAACTGAATATTCACGGCTCCAAGGTCATGCTCTGTATTTGGTAGGACCAGCTCGGCGTAGTGTATTATGAGCTGTTAAAACCGACTGAAACAATCACAGGCGATCGTTATCGAACGCAATTAATGCGTTTGAGCCGAGCATTAAAAGACAAACGGCCGCAATACAACGAGAGACACGATAAAGTGATTTTGCAGCATGACAATCCTCGACCCCATGTTGCAAAAGTGGTGAAGACATACTTGGAAACGTTGAAATGGGAAGTGCTACCCCACCCGCCGTATTCTCCAGACGTTGCTCCCTCTGACTATCACTTGTTTCGATCAATGGCACACGGCCTGGTTGACCAGCACTTCCAGTCTTATGAAGAAGTAAGAAATTGGATCGATTCGTGGATCGCTTCAAAAGATGACCAGTTTTTTCAACGCGGGATTCGTACGCTGCCCGAAAGATGGGAGAAAGTAGTGGCCAGTGATGGACAATACTTTGAATCATAAATGTATAACCAGTTTTTTACAATAAAGCCTCGAATTTCGGAAAAAAAACGGCGGAAGCAAAGTTGTACACCTAATATATATGTATATACATATACAGGGTGCGGCGCCAAAATCCGGACAAAATTCAATTTGAATTTCCCGCCGTTCTGTACCACTTGTAGAGATTGCGATTGGCGTCCAAATAGCTTGACGCATGTACTAAACAGTCATAACCTCGAAACAGTCGCAATTTTGAAACCAAGTGCGGAGTATAACCGAAGAGCCGCGATTATCGAAAGTGTTCGCGCTGGGCGCTCAGCGACAGAAATCATTCGGTTCTTCGGGTACCCGAAATCGACTGTGTATGATGGAAACTGTGTCGTCTGGAAAGCCGTATGTTTTCCAGCAGGACGGTGCGCCCGCCCACACAAGTCATTTGGTTCAAAATTGGTTGTCCGACAACGTCGACATGTTTTGGTCCAAAGAATTCTGGCCTCCCAACAGCCCAGATTTAAATCCTTTGGACTTCTATGTATGGAGCGTGGTTGAAAGGGTCACCAACAAGATCAGACATCCAAACGTCGCATCATTGAGAGCCGATATTAAAGCGACATTCGCCGACATGGACCGTGACGCATTAAAACGGGCGTGCGAACGCTTCAGACCAAGAATGGAGGCAGTCATTCAAGCAGGGGGAGGATATATTGAGTAAATGTGTTTTTTATGACCTTACAAACAATTTAGTAAAAAAAAAAATTTGTAAACTTTTCCGTTTTTGCAATAAAAATTATGTTTGAAAATAATCTTTCATTTGTCCGGATTTTGGCGCCGCACCCTGTATATTATATTCAGCGTCCGGCAAAATAAACACGGCCTTGCCGTACACGCGCCGACTAACCGCCGCTCTGTTTCTTGCGTGTCTCGCGCGCCGTCACAACAAACACGGCCTTACCGTACGCCGACGAAACCATCGCGCCGAATAACGATACGATACATACGTTTGGCGTAACATGCGAATACTTATCGCACCTCTATTATAACGCTCCGAATAACTATCGCGCTGTAAACATATCTCGCGCCTTGTCATCCGCCGCGCGCCCGCTTCGCGAGATTTACACTACCGTTCACACGATCTGTAAATTGACTATTGCCGAAGGAGGCAAATAAACAGACTGTCTTACACCCCGCGTCTATCGTTGTGTCTCGTCCTTTCACGAGCCCTGATCCCGACCGAGCATATGCGAACTCGCGAAAACGGCCTGTTACATTGGCGCCCGAACAGGGACCGTCCGAGAGACACACGATTTTTTTTATCTAACGGCGTGGTCAGTAACCGTCTGGTATGAAAACCTGGCTGTACACGCTCTCAAAGAAGCAACTTATCGCCATAGCCACCCAGCATGGCATCGACACGTCCGGCACGCTCAATACAATCCGCACCCGAATGAGCCAGTGGACACGCATCCGGAAGACTTTGGGGCACAAGGCCCGGCCGCCCGGAACACGCGAACGCTCCCGCGCATCGAAGTCGCGCCATCGCCTGTGCATAACGACGAAGTTAGCGAATTTGAACCGTCCGCCACAGCTCATATGCTAAACTAGCTGCGAAAATGGGGACGCTCGATCGACGGTCGCGATCCGACCGCGTTGCTCGAGCACATAGACGACCTTCGCACGGAATATGGGTACTCCGGCGAGCAACTGTTAAAAGGCCTGTCCGAATTCCTATGCGGAGACGCCGTATCATGGGCACAGAATAACCGCGAGGATTGGGAAACCTGGGGACTTTTGTAACGCCTTCCGACGAAGATATCTCCCGCCACGATACGCGAAAGAACTGCAGCAGCAGATAGCCGAGCGCCAACAAAGGGAGAATGAAAAATTCGCGCCGTACGCCGATGAGATGATGACTCTCATGTCCCGAGCCGGGGAATTCAGCCGCGATCAACGGCTCTCTCGGATTTACTCGAACATGCGGCCAGATGACGTACAAGGTGTACGTCAAACGCCGGTACACAACCTAAACGATCTATTCGACGACGCCGCGGAATTCGAACGGATCGAGCAGGAGCGACCCAGTCGGAACAAAAACACCGCGACGACCCCGACCGTAGCGGTCGCCTACAACCGGGAAGAGTGCTGCTGGCGCTGCAAATAGCGGAGGCACATCCGGTTTGAATGCAAGCGGCCGCCTCGACAGTTCTGCTCGCAGTGTGTCAAGAACCTTACGACGAATTGTCACCCGCCGCCGGGAAACGCCAGCCGCGCCGATTACTGCGGCCGAATCCCGGACGCCCAGGACCACATAAGGTACACGCCTCGGCTGCACATTGCGGCAACGATCCACGTACACCGCGTGAAAGCCTTACTCGACTCAGGCTCCGAAGTCTCGTTCGTAAAACCCCGAAACCGTCGAGATAATCAAGCGACTCGGCATCGAGCCCATCAAGGAGGACGGCCAAGTGCAAATGGCCGATGGCACTTCCACCAGGATCCTCGGAAAAGTCCGACTGCCGATCCACCTGCGGGGGCGTACATATATCCACGCCTTCTCGATCCTGCCGTCTCTACGGGACGCCATACTCATCGGGGTGGACTTATGGGCCTGGGGCTCACGATCTCGCCACCACGACGACCACGATCTCAAAACCATCATCCAGCCTGCGGAAAGACCAGCGGGTTAGCCACCCGCACACGGGAAGAGGAAGAGCGGTTGAACGCATTCCTGAGTCGCGAACTCGACGAATTCCAACAAGTTGCCGGACCGACACCTCTGGTCGAGCATCACATCCACCTGAATCGCATCATACCGATCAAACAACGGTACCGACCACGAAACCCGGCCATGCAAGCCATCATCGACGCAGAGGTCGAAGAGATGGAAATAACGGGGGTAATCGAGCCATCCCAAAGCACGTGGAGCTTGGCCATCGTAGTCGTCCGGAAAAAGGACGGGAAGCATCGCTTCTGTATTGATTTCTGAAAAGTCAACGAGGTTACAGAGAAGGATGCCTACTCGCTACCTCAAGTTACCGCTACCTTGGACAAACTACGCAACGCCCGCTACCTCACGATGCTCGACTTGAAAAATGGGTACTAGCAAGTACTACTCGCGCCAGAAAGCCGACCAATCACGGCCTTCACAGTATTGGGCAAAGGCTTAATGCAATACCGGGTGATGCCCTTAGGGCTGCATTCCGCCCCGGCCACGTTTTAACGCCTGCTTGATACTGTCATCGGCCCCGCGCTCGAACCGAACGTCTTCGTATATCTAGACGATATCATTATAATCAGCCGCATGTTCGACGAACACCTAGACTTGCTCGCCGAAGTATTGCGCCATCTCCGCCAGGCCCGTCTCCGGTTAAACCCAGACAAATGCCGATTCTGCGTCGATAACTTAAAATACCTGGGGCACGTCGTAGATAGCACCGGAATTCATACTGATTCCGAAAAGGTCAGCGCGGTCGCGAATTGGGCCGAACCGCACTCCGTAAGACAAGTCCGACAGTTCTTCGGGATGGCATCGTGGTACCGACGATTTATCGAAAATTTCTCGACGCTGGCCGCACCGCTCACGCGATTAACTAAAAAAAAACGGTGGGCGTGGGGGACAGAGGAAACCACCGCGTTCCGGCAACTAAAACACGCCTTAACCGCTGCGCCCGTACTCGCATACCCGGATTTTAAACGCCGATTCTTCCTGCAAACCGACGCAAACACCAGCGGCCACGGAGCCGTCCTCATCCAATATCACGAGAACGGCGAACGCGTCATCGCCTACAAGAGTCGTACTCTATCCGGCGCCGAGAAAAACTATAGCGCAACGGAGCTCGAATGCCTCGCGGTCGTCTTGGGCATACGGAGAATGCGGAATTATCTGGAGGGTTATGCCTTCACCGTCATCACGGACCATCAGTCCCTACGCTGGTTACAAAAACTTGAAACTCCGACTGGACGACTCGCCAGTTGGTTATTCGAGCTCCAACAATTCGATTACGACATCAAGTACCGCCGCAGAGCGCTAAACCGCGTAATCGATGCGCTCTCACGAAAACCGGAGGTAAGCGCGATTCAGACAATCCGCTGCCGCTGGTACAACCGCTTATTAAACAAAATCCGACGCGACCCCGCCGCGCGCCCGGATTACCGTATCACGAACGCCGGACTCTATCGCCACATCCTCCACAGCCTAAATTTTAAAGAAACGGCCGCCGTCGAACAGTGGAAGATGTGTGTGCCCTGCGAGCAACGTACGGAAATTCTTTGACAGTACCACGATGCCCCCACTGCCGGACACGGGGGAGTCGCGAAAATCATAGCCCGCATCGCCGAAAAATTTTACTGGCCGGGATGTTCCGCGAAATCACCGGATACGTGCGACGCTGTCAGAAATGCCTAGCACATAAACCGCTACAACAAAAACCGGCCGGAAACCTGCATGCAACCAACATCACACGGCCGTGGGAACACGTCACGGTCGATCTCGTGGGCCCGCTTTCACGATCGCGTCGCGGCCACGTGTGGCTGTTGGTCATGCAAGATCGGTTCACGAAATGGGTCGAACTGGTGCCATTACGCCAGGCCACAGCGAAGGCCGTAACACGCGAAATAACCAAGCGCGTCATCCTGCGACACGACCGTCCCGATATTATCATATCAGACAATGAAACACAATTTAAATCCGCACCGCTAAACGACAAGCTTAGAGCCTTCAACGTCGAACACCGCACTGCGCCCGTCCGCGCCCCGCATTGTAATCCGGTAGAGCGTACAAACCGGACGATCAAAACAATGGTAGCGCAATATATCGATCGCGACCACCGCAAATGGAACAAACATCTCCCCGCGCTACAATTTGCGTATAACACCGCCACGGACGACGCCACGGGGTACACACCGGCGTATCTAAATCACAGCAGAGAACTAACCCCGCCCGTCCCCGCCCTCCCAACAACCACAGAGGCTCCAGCACCAGACATCATCCGCCAACGACTCCACGACGCCGAGGAAATCATACGAGTCAACCTGACCAGAGGGTTCCAGCGACAGCAGCATTATTATAATTTACGACGGCGAGAGTGGCGACCGAAACTAGTCGAATACGTATGTAAGCGTGACTATCCGCTATCCAAGAAGGCGAACGCATTTAATGCAAAGCTTGCACCAAAATTCGTCGGCCCGCTGGAAGTACATCGGATTATTTCGCCGATAATCGTCGATCTCAAGGAGCAAACGCGGGAAATGGCACCGCCATATACATATTCAGGACTTGAAACCCGCTCCCGGCGAAAATAATAATACCGACAACAATAACAACCAGGAGGACCGGAAGAAACGAGAATAACATCAACAATGAAGAAAACAACAACGGGGAGGACGACGATGAAAACAACCCCACCACGGATTAAGATCAAAAACCGATAAGATAGGAGCAATCGAAGGAATTGCCAGCTCAGGAGCTTCTAAGATGAGCATGGAGCAAGACATCCTCGAAGCGATAAATCAGCTCCTGGGAGAGCCCGAGCCAGCCTACGGCCCGGGCGTGCTAGAAGCACAATCGATCTCCCGGCCGCCACCTCCACATCGGCCGCCGAAAGTCGGCACCGCCATTCAGCGGTCCGACCATATTAACCGTCGGAAGATACAGGCGTTGGCGACACCACCGCCACCGCTAACCGCTTGCCGCCGGCAACGCCGAACACCGCAACCGCCAGCAAAACGACGGAGGACATCGCCAGACCAGGATCCAGCACCGGGGGAAACACTCCCCCCCATGCCCGAAATCCTGGTTCCGATGGGCCCCGCGCCGCCACCGCCGATCCTGGTGGAACTCGAGCCGGGACAGATAGCGCCGATCCCACACTTCGCGGTCCACGTGTCCCGGAGATACAAGGTCCGCACGCCGCGCGGACGCTGGACTTTGCGATTCAGCGCAGCCAGCAAATTATCCTACCGCCGGAAACTGAACTAGGTGCCTCAAAGTTCAGGCACAGTAGGCGGGAAAGGGTGATGTAACGACGCACTCCCCATCGTTACCTGGCAATTGACCAGCCGGAAGTCAGCCGCCCGGCGAACACCAGCCGGGCAGGGGCAGAGGCGCTTAGGGCCCTTTTTTATACTCGTTACGAGATATCGGAGATAACTGTACAGCCGTTATATGGCTGCCGTTGCGGCCCGAACCGATACCGAGAACCGCCGAGCGCTTCCGGAAAGCACCGAGCAATCAACCACCGAAACGCTGCGTCGTTTTCCCGCCGGAGGGTAACGGCGCATTAACAGTTAATTACCGCTGCCGAAAACAACACGTCGTTACCCCCACTATAAGGGAACGACGCGGTTACCGTTATATTCCCGGTATAAAAAGGCAGCCGAAATAGATCTCAGGACCAGACCGGTACTCGAAGCCTCTCGAGCAGTACGCTCGAAATACTCCGACATATCCGATCTTTTATACTTCGCAGAAACAACGGAATGTGGGGTTGACGAGTTCGCAGCCTCCGCCGAGCATTCTCGGTTTCCGCGCCGCCTACGAATCCTCGCCAACCTCCGACCGACTCGACGAGAGCGGAGTGTTCGCCATTCTCTTAGATCTCCGGTCTAACACCCGAACGCTCCAGCCAGACGGACCGTGGGTTTGCGAATTCGCTGCCTCGTCGAGATTTCTCAACTCCGGCCAGCTATCCTTAAGTCCGCGTACAGAACAGGGACGGGGAGTTCTCCGCCCGATCGGGAGTACCCGACTTCCGACTGCTTCCCCGCACATCTGGGAATACGCGACTAAAGCGCATCTAACACCGACGCATTAATAACCCACGGTTTTGCCATCCGCGCAAATTAATCGCCGCGCCGAAATACTTGTCGCGCCGTACACACACACATATACAGGGTGTAACAGAGCGCTCGTATCACCCATTTGAAAACTAGGGAAGTGATCGGATGAAAAAATGTTTCAGACAAAAATTGCATGATTTAAAGGGGGCCATATGATAAAAATATGGACTTGACCTTATGTGACCTTTTCAAAGCCAGGTCAATGTGATAGATGTTTTCTTAAATGGAGCCCCCTATTTTTTATTGCATATTCTTGTAGCCCTTGTCCAGACGTTTTTAAAACACTATAATAAAGTATTTTTCCATTAAGTATTTTTTGTTATTTTATATCTTAATCTGACATATTTTGATATAAAAAATAAAATTTCTCGTAAAATATTTAGTTCTCGATCATTTTACCGTAATACTTTTATGTACAGAATAATGAGACGAATCAATTAGTAGAAACGAAATAATCATTTAAAAAAAAGTATGTACTTATTTACAATGTATTTTTTTTAACAATTAATTATTTTGTTTATACTAATTGATTCGTCTCATTATTCTGTACATAAAAGTATTACGGTAAGATTATCGAGAATTAAATATTTTACGAGATATTTTATTTTTTATATCAAAATATGTCAGATTAAGATGTAACGGCAGGGCCGTTACTACAGGCTGTCTGTAATTATATATATTGTTGCGTCCGCGCGTCGACTTCGATAATACTCGAACACGCGCGACACAACCGGCACCCGCGTATCGCGAGTAAATGATTGACACTCTTTAGAAAGAATAAAAGAAACTTTAATATAGCAACACAGAACACACAATTGAACAAGGAACACAGAACGGGTAATAACAGTAATCGTATATCAAGTATGTCCGCCCGGAATGACATCCGTCGCGAGACTCAAGATGGCCGATCTCTCTCAAGATGTCCGCCGTTGTTTAACAACAACGCTTAGCAACGTTCTCCCGGATACAAATACAGCAGATTCACGAATAACCGCCTTAGACGACCCGCAGGGACGCAACACTAAAAATGTTGCGTCCGCGCGTCGACTTCGATAATACTCGAACACGCGCGACACAACCGGCACCCGCGTATCGCGAGTAAATGATTGACACTCTTTAGAAAGAATAAAAGGAACTTTAATATAGCAACACAGAACACACAATTGAACAAGGAACACAGAACGGGTAATAACAGTAATCGTATATCAAGTATGTCCGCCCGGAATGACATCCGTTGCGAGACTCAAGATGGCCGATCTCTCTCAAGATGTCCGCCGTTGTTTAACAACAACGCTTAGCAACGTTCCGGATACAAATACAGCAGATTCACGAATAACCGCCTTAGACGACCCGCAGGGACGCAACACTACTCCCCCTCTTCAAAATTGTCGTCCCGACAATCAATGAGGGCTCTTCCAAATTAAATGGGTTGATCGTTGTCCTCTTCTTCCAAGGCGTTGACTCCAGGGTGCCTAATGACTTCCTGCTCTACCCTGAGCTGCTGCTGCAGGTTACCGAGCGCCATTATTTATCGGCCCCAATCACACACCCTCCAGGAATATACAGGATACTGTCATCGAACCCATTCGACAAGAACATCCAACGTCGACTCCAGGGCACAGAAACGGTTTCTTGCTCTACCCTGAGCTGCTGCTGCAGGTTACCGAGCACCGTTAAAATCCAGAACCCAATCGACTTTGATACATCTTGAAACCACAGTAGCCGTCCCCCGTAGTTCGCCTTATTCTCGGAAATACTCAAAACTGCTGCATCTCCGCATCTCAAAAGGGAGCGAATCTTCGGACAAGAGGGGGGTAACATCCGTGGACCCACCGTCCTTCTAAGAGGACACCTCAAGTCCCTGTCTCGGCATTTGCCCTTCGTCCCACGGGAAAACCACGGTCAAAAACCGGGGAGAGACAGAGTCTTCAACGATGGTCTTTGAAGAACAAAATTTTGAAAGAAGATTCCATAAACCATCTTCTTCAATTCCTTAAAAAAAACAGAAAGAAAATTAACCAATAACAAGTAACATAAATCATAAATTAGGTTTCAGATGTGACTTAAATCCGCCTTTCATGATACGAAGCCAATCGATCTAAATGAACTATTTTATTTCTATGCCTACTAGACTTCCGGATACAATAAACAACATCATTAAGCTTCTTAACTATCTTATAAGGACCCTCCCAATTGCTCTGTAACTTGGGAGACCTACCAACAATCCTACGAGGATTGAACAACCAGACTTTCTGCCCACACTCAAAATGAATTTGACGAGCCTTACGATCATAGTAAGCTTTTGCTCTCGAAGACTTCAAACTTAAGCGTTGCCTAACCCTATCATGAATTTCATTCAATTTTTCTTTTAATTCTGACACATAACTTTCCTCCGAAACATCCACTCCAACTACTGGAGGGCTACCACGAAGAAGATCTAAAGGTAGTTTCAAATCTCGACCAAAACATGATTCGGCTGGAGAAATCCCTGTAGTCTCGTGTTTAGCTAACCTATAAGCTAATAAACACATTCCTATCCAACGATCCCAATCTCGTTGATTTTCCGAAACAAACTTAGCCAAATAATTTATAATTGTTTGATGTTGACGTTCGACCAAACCATTGGACTGAGGATGAAATGGGGTTGTTCTGGTCTTTTTAATTCCCAACAAACTTGACAATTCATAGAAAACACGAGAATCAAAATTCCTTCCTTGATCGGTGTGTAATTCTGAAGGTACACCATATCTTGAAATTACTTGATTCACGAAGACTTCCGCAATAGTATTTGCCCTAAAATTCTTCAATGGAAAAGCTTCGACCCATTTGGTGAAACAATCAGAGACAACCAATAAGTATTTATTTCCTGTAGAAGATGTCGGAAATGGACCCAAAATATCCATTTGCACCCTCTCAAATGGAACTCCAGCGTTATAAATTCGTAGTTCAGATTTTCCTTTATCAAAAGGTCCCTTTTTAGCAACACAAACGTGACAAGACCTGCACCAATTTTCAACATCCTGCTTACAGGTACCCCAATAAAATCGTTTCCGAATCCTTCCTAAGGTCTTGTTCACTCCAAAATGTCCACCGGAAGAAGAATCATGAGCTTCTTCCAAAATCTGTCGAATTCTCTTTCGAGGAACTACAATTTGAAGAACAGAAGTCTGCAAATTAGGTGATTTCCACTTCCTAAATAAAACACCATTTTTAAAAATGAGAGAATCCCACTGCGACCAATAAATTTTGGAAACCGAACCTTCAGAAACAACTTCCTGCCAAGAAGGACGCTGATCCTTTTCTTTACCAAGTAAGATCTTCGCTATCGTCGGATCTTCTAACTGATCTTTTCTCCAATTCTCTAAATTATCCGACTCAAAGACAATTCTTCCAACAAATTCTTCCTTCTTCATATCAATTCTGTTGCAATAGCTGCAATTGATTTCTGCACAAGGGCGTCTTGATAATCCATCAGCGTTCCCATGAAGTTTTCCTTTCCGATGAAAAATCTCAAAATCATATTGCTGGATTCGCTCCAACCATCGTGCCATTTGACCTTCAAGATTCTTAAATGACATCAACCATCGTAAAGAAATGTGATCAGTTCTAATCACAAATTTACGTCCGTACAAATAGTGATGAAATGACTTTAACGAATCTATAATAGCAAGTAATTCCCGCCGAGTTACACAATAATTCCTTTCCGATTTACCTAAGACACGACTATAATAAGCAATAACTTTTTCTGAGCCGTCCTGAATTTGAGATAACACTGCACCAATACCATGGTTTGAGGCGTCAGTATCCAGAAGAAATTGACCTTCATTCCTGGGAAAAGATAGAATAGGAGAAGACATTAAACATTTCTTTAACCTCTGGAAAGCTGATTCGCATTGTTCCGTCCACACAAACTTTGCTAAATTCTCGGTCAAAGAAAATAATGGCTTAGCTATTAAAGAAAATCCTTTCACAAATTTTCTATAATAAGAACAAAAACCCAAGAAACTACGCACCTGCTTCTTGGTCCGAGGCACCGGCCAATTCCTAACAGCAGAAATTTTCTCAGGATCCGTTGTAACTCCTCCCTCAGAAACAACATGACCGAGATATTTAATTTCCCTTTTGAAAAAAGAACACTTCCTCGGATTCAACTTCAAATTGGCAGAGCGTAATCGCAAGAAGACTTGCTTCAAATGATCCAACATCTCCTCGAAACTTTTACCGAAGATAATTACATCATCTAAATACACTAGACAAATCTTGGATAATTTTTTCAAAACCTTTTCCATCAATCGCTCGAAAGTGGCAGGAGCATTGCAGAGTCCAAATGGCATACATGTAAACTGCCACAAGCCATTTCCAATTGAAAATGCCGTCTTTTCCTTATCTTCTGAACGAATCTTCACTTGCCAATATCCGCTCTTCAAATCTAACGAAGAAAACCAAGAGTTTCCGGATAACTGGTCAAGTATATCATCAATCCGAGGCATTGGATAGGAATCTTTTTTCGTCACGGCGTTTAATTTTCTGTAATCAACACAGAATCTAATCGTCCCATCCTTTTTTTTTACCAAAACCGCAGGAGACGCCCATGGACTTTGCGATTCCTCAATTACACCTTGACGCCTCATATCCTCAATAATTGTATCGACCTCTTCCCGCATTTGCAACGGAATTCGTCGGGGAGCCTGCTTAATTGGATTAGAATTATTCACATTAATTTCATGCGCCACCCCATCACAATTTCCAGCTACTATTTCCTCCGAAAATATATCCTGAAATTCTACCAAAAATCGAGCAAAAATATCCTTCTGTTTACTTGAAAAATCTTGAGATTCCTTCTGAAAGAGTTCTTTCAAAAATGGAGGAACCTCATCTACACAATTTTCAATGCGTGAGCAAAAAAACTTTTCCTTTTTCCCCCCATTAGAATCGCCAAAGATTGGCTCAAAAATATTTTCCAAATTAACAATGGACAGAAAATCATTCCCCAATAAACAATCCTCAGCTATATCAGCAACAAAAACCGGAAATTCTACAGAACATCTTCCCAAGCTAATTATCACGATTACCTTAAATTTTACGGGAACTTCTTCCCCTGTGGGATATTTCAAATGAAAAGAA
Organism: Formica selysi; assembly: GCA_009859135.1. Taxonomy (NCBI): domain Eukaryota; kingdom Metazoa; phylum Arthropoda; class Insecta; order Hymenoptera; family Formicidae; genus Formica; species Formica selysi. The sequence continues at coordinate 28,410 of WHNR01000174.1, forward strand.
CTATCAAGAGGAATCCGCCGCTTAGGCATTCTAACAAAATTACTCCTGATAAGAGACACATCCGAACCCGTATCAATTTTAAAATTACATAACTGTTCATCGATAAATCCTTTAAAATTAAATAATTTCTTATTATTAGTGCCAGTATTATTATTAACATTTTTACAATTACAACAATAACTCTGTAATTCTATTGGGGCTTCACGTTTTCGCGTCGAACCTGCCCCAAACAGCTCGACAAAATTCAGTTTTCCCCTTTCTTTAAAAACGGACACTCCGCTCGAAAATGACCTGAGCCTCCACATTGCCAACATTCTTTTACAAACATTTTATTATTGCTAGAGTTAGAACTCTTGTAAAAATTTTTATTTTGTTCCTGTTTTCTCTCTTTTGCTTTATTGCCAGAATTTCCAAAATTCCTTTTTCCGTCAAATTTGTTAAAGTTGTTCCTATCCCCGAAATCAAAATTGTTGAACCTCCTTCCTTTAGCAAAATTATTTTTGTTGTTATTGTTACTGCCAAAGTTGAAATTATTATTCCGTCTTTCAAAATTACTTTCCTGTATAACTTTCACTGCCATGGCTCTTTGTATGGCCATTTTCAAGGAAGTGATTCCTTCCAACTGCAGAGTCCTTCTCACAAATCCATTAGACAAAGCGGTAACAAATTGCGCGCAAGCAATTTTATCACGAACTTCGTGCGTACATTCGGGATACGCTAACTGCGAAAGGCGTTCAATTTCAGAGCCCAAGGTGGCCTCATCTTCCCCCAACTTTTGTTTTCTGTTCGTAAATTGGGAATAATAAGACTGAGATAACAATCCTTCCCCAAAGCGCAACTCTAATTTAGACTTTAATTCTGCGTAATCGAGATTTTCAATATTAACGACACACTCCAATACCGCACGCGCCTTTCCTCTAAGACATGAAATGAGAGCGACGCTTTTCGCAGCGTCACTCCACCTATTTGCTCGCGCAATTAACTCAAACTGTGAGAAGAACTCTCTTAGCGGAACAGTCCCGTCAAAAATGTCCGGCTTCAATTTAAAGCCTAATTCTGTGTTAATATTAACACGCGCGTCTCTTTCGAAATTAGGCGCAATATTAGGCAAAAAATTTCTGTTAATGGGGCGACTTAGCTGGTTGTTGTTATCCAGCAGACGAATCCTCTGTTCCATCCCCCGTAACGCCTCGTCGCGTTCGCGCAGTTGTGCTTCAAATACAGCTCGCTGCTCATCGTGTTGGCGCAATTGCGTCTCAAAATCGGCTCGCTGCTGCAGCCGCTCCTCGCGTAGCTCACGAATCTCTCGCATCGCTGACTGAAGTGTAATCGCTTCCAATGATGGTCCCGATGTCGTAGCCGCCGTTGAAGTCAATCGACTCCTCTTTCTCGTCGAAACTCCTGCCGTCGGCAAATTTTCCCGTTCCATTTTTTATAGACGACAAGAAACACACAATTCTCCAGAAAATCGTCTCCAGAAAATCGTCCACTCCGTCGTATCGTATCCCGGACGAGCCCCCAAAATGTTGCGTCCGCGCGTCGACTTCAATAATACTCGAACACGCGCGACACAACCGGCACCCGCGTATCGCGAGTAAATGATTGACACTCTTTAGAAAGAATAAAAGAAACTTTAATATAGCAACACAGAACACATAATTGAACAAGGAACACAGAACGGGTAATAACAGTAATCGTATATCAAGTATGTCCGCCCGGAATGACATCCGTCGCGAGACTCAAGATGGCCGATCTCTCTCAAGATGTCCGCCGTTGTTTAACAACAACGCTTAGCAACGTTCTCCCGGATACAAATACAGCAGATTCACGAATAACCGCCTTAGACGACCCGCAGGGACGCAACAATATATATATATATATATATATAGAAACACGCACGCATTGCTTATTCACCCAGCACAACCTATCCCGCCGCCATCTTGCTTGCCGCATACGCTCTCGCGCTCGATAGAGTCTATCTCGCTCAGCATGCGCTCTCGCTCAATGGCACGCTCTATCTCTCTCGCGGGGTCCCCACGCGGTACCGACTCCCACCGCCGGACCGACGGCGCACAGTGGGGGACGCCGGCCGGGTATATAAGCCCGGCCGGCCGAGACATCGGGACCAGATCCTATCCCGACCAGCTCCTGATACCGATCTCTCCAACTACCTACTACCTCTTGGGGCTAAGGTTGTCCTCAGCCCCGCCGGGTTGAACCGGCTCTCTACACCTCGGGCCAAGGTTGTACTTGGCCCCGTCGGGTTGAACCGACTCCTGTCGCGACCGCTCCACGGGCTGAGGTTGAACTCGGCCCCGCCGGGTTGAACCGGCTCCTACCTACCGAGGGCCAAGGTTGTACTTGGCCCCGTCGGGTTGAACCGACTTCCGTTGCTTAGACAGCGCTCGACGTGACACTCGAGCCTGCCGGCAATACCTGGCCGCCTGACCTAACCTTAGATAATAAGTGCATGTACAGACCGCGCTGTAAATATAATCGCATGATAGAGATAAGTCCGCTAGTTCTAAGTCTCGTAGTCCTAGATCTGCTAGTTGTAAGGTCTGTTAGTGCTAAGTCCGCTAGTTGTAACCGCCTCCTAGTCTTAAGGCCTGTTCGTGCTAAGTCCGCTAGTTGTAACCGCATGCTAGTAATAAGACCTGTCTAGTAATAAGCCCGCTAGTTCTAAGACCTGCTAGTAGTAAGCCCTGTCTAGTACTAAGTCCGTTAGTTATAAGGCCTGTTTGTAATAAGTCCTCTAGTTCTAATCGCGCCGTCCGCGCATGTAAATAAAACCGGGAACGCTTGCACGCCGCACCTGTCTTGCGCTTCTCACCGCTTTGCGACCATCGCTTCGCGCCTGCGCGTTACGCAGATCCTACTACCAGCGACCGCCTTCACCGCACGCTATCGCCAGACCCTGCACGCTGTATCTATCTTTCTCTAACTAAATAAAGTATCGTTTCTACCTATACTGTGTCTCGTAAGCTTGAGTCTCCCCTCCTCTCGAACCCGGACACCGACGAGCCGATCCGAGCGTCGAGCGAGGTGACCGCGTTACAAAGATATAAAATAACTCAAAAAATACTTAATGAAAAAATACTTTATTATAGTGTTTTGAAAAGCTCTTGAGATAAGCTATAAGAATATGCAATCGGGACCGTGGTCAATCGGGACCGTGGTCAATCGGGACCGTGGTCAATATCAACGTGGTCAATCGCAATGTGGTCAATCTCAACGTGGTCAATTGGGACCGTGGTCAATATTAACGTGGTCAAACGGGTGCTACTCTTCGGATCACAGAGTTAAGATCGCTTTGTAAGCAAGTTTCCTTCGTTCGGAAAATCTTAGTAACATGTCTGTAAGTGAGATTTGCCGAAAATTCTCGAAATACATCAAGGAAATTTTGAAACAATACTTCTCGGCTCACAGAGCTAAGATCGCTTTGTAAGCAAATTTTTTTTGTTCGGAACGTCTTAGTTACGTGCCTGTAAGTGAGATTTGCTGAAAATTTTCGAAACACATCAAGGAAATTGAGGAACAACGCTTTTCGGCTCACAGAGCTAAGATCGCTATGTACGCAAGTTTCCTTCGTTTGGAATGTCTTAGTTACGTGCATGTAAGTGAGATTTGCTGAAAATTTTCAAAACACATTAAAAAAATTGAGGAACAACGCCTCTCGGCTCACAAAGCTAAGATCGAAGTGTACGCAAGTTTCCTTGGTTTGGAACGTCTTAGTTACGTGACTGTAAGTGAGATTTGCTGAAAATTTTCGAAACACATCAAGGAAAATGAGGAACAACGCTTCTCGGCTCACAGAGCTAAGGTCGCTATGTCCGCAAGTTTCCTTCGTTCGGAACGAGAAGCCTTCACTTGCGCACAGTACAATTGGACACGTTGCAATTGCACACTGTGATATTAGACACATAAAGTTGCACACCGTTCGATTGGACACATTTCAATTGTGCACAATTCGTTTGGACACATTTCATTTGCGCACCGTTCAATTGGACACGTTGTTTTTGGACGCAACACATATTTTTGTATAATTTAAAATACATACACACGCATGTATGCATGTATAATTTTGAAATTTTTTGACATTTATTATTAACTTCATTTGGTAAATAAACGTTTGTTACAGTTCGTTTACACACAGTTCTTTCGCGCACAGTTCTTTCGCGCACAGTTCGTTTGCGCACAGTTTGTTTTAATTAGAAGAAGAAGAAGAAGAAGCTTATAATTATAAGTATATTTTTGCTTTTCGCATGGTGTGTGCTGTCCATGAATAATAATTAATAATTTTATTATACCATTCCGTATCTTTGCCTTGCACATGGTTGTTATGACAGATTTCTTAACTTCTCGTAATGACAGCGTAATAATTTATTTTTTATTTTTAAAGAGTCAAACTTAACTGTAAATTCTCCAAATCTTTTTTTCCGGACGAAGTGTCATTGCACTCGTAACAGACAAAACGTAATGTAATCAGGAAGTAAGAAAACATATCAGTTAAATATAAAGTTAAATTAATTGTAATTTTCATCTGAAACAAATTCTTCTTTGAGTTTCGATTAGATACATCACAATTTCAGTAAGTATTATGTATTTAAATATTTCGTAATAAGACAAAAATACAATTTAATAACATTCCTAGTAATAGCCCAAGAAGTAATAAATCTTACTTATTTTCAGTGATGAATCATATCTTTGTTATAGATAGCATATCGTGATATTTTGTGCAATATCTCCATCAGTTCTGTGAAAGAAGTCTTTTACAATGCAAGTTACTGTTTTCATAATCTTAGGGTAATTTGCTATTTAATAAACTGTACGTACGTATACTGTAATATGTAGACTCATGAGATTTGATAACATTTTTACTAAAGTTAGTTATTGTGTATATGAAATTCTAATATATTATGCTATTTATTAATGTTTTTAAACACCTATTTCAGATATAACAGAACTGAGAGCCACATATCCTACGCATCTATAGTAATTTGCACAGCAGAGCTGTCATCAAGCACTAAAAAAGAATTCATTAACAAAACACGAGATTCTTTTAAGCGAGAGTTTATTATAATTTTCTCCGCTACTAGAATCCTGTGAAATGTTATGAAAATATCAATATCTCCATCAGTGCTGTGAAAGAAGTAATTTACAATGTAAGTTGCTGTTTCCGTAGCCTTAGGATAATCTGCTATTTAATAAACTGTACATACGTATACTGTAATATATATACTCATGAGATTTGATAACATTTCTACTAAAGTTATTCTGTATATGAAATTCTAATATATTATGCTATTTATTAATGTCTTTAAACACCTATTTCAGATATAACAGAACTGAGAGCCACATATCCTATGCATCTATAATAATTTGCACAACAGGCCTGTCATCAATATCTCCATCAGTGCTGTGAAAGAAGTCATTTACAATGCAAGTTGCTGTTTCCGTAGCCTTAGGGTAATCTGCTATTTAATAAACTGTATGTACGTTTACTGTAATATGTATACTCATGAGATTTGATAACATTTCTACCAAAGTTATTCTGTATATGAAATTCTAATATATTATGCTATTTATTAATGTTTTTAAACGCCAATTTCAGATATAACAGAACTGAGAGCCACATATCCTATGCATTTATAGTAATTTGCACATCAGATCTGTCATCGAGCACTAAAAAAGAATTCATTAACAAAGTACAAGATTTTTTAAAGCAAGAGTTTATTATAATTTTCTCTGCTATTACAATCCTGTGAAATGTAATGAAAACATCAACGATCATCTATTTATCTTTTCGACTTTTTAGGAAATTAATCCTTTACTCTCAAAGAATATTTGTACAATGCCATTTATTGTCCATTACAAGCAATCAAAACAAAAATCTATAAAAAGCAACATTATGTATTAAATATATTTGATATATAGAATTAAAAGTTTGTTTTTATAATAAAACACTAACGAAGACAATAGAAATAAAAAGTGTTGTATATGACTACGTTTACATGGCGGTTTATAATCCGATTTAATAAGTGCCATATACTATCCGACCAAAAATTTGTCTTCTTTTAATCATAATGATCATTTAAATGTGAGCCTCTTTTGAACGTAATATATTTACTTCTAATTAAAGGATGTAATGTTTTTTGCATGGATATTTCATTCGTAAGATAGATACGTTGTGAGCAATTGTAAGTTTTTCACATTGTGGATTTTTATTTTGATTCTGAAGAATATACGTCTCATGTAGGACATCTTTGATACACAGCAAATGATATCTTTTATGTTGTATATTATGCCAACCTATATTAAACTGTTATTATTAGAGAATTACATTTGCATTATTACATTATAAAGAGGAATGTGTGGACAAATAAGTATTAAACAGAGGTTTTGAAAAATTGGATCTCAGCGGTAGCGAAATGTAACTTCTGGCTATTTCTTCTTATTCTTTTTCAGTTTTCTTTAAATCAAACTGATAATTAAAATAAATTTTTCATTATCTTATATTTAGACATGCATCCTACCATTCTTGCCTATCTCCTCTAATGATTCTGTCCCGTTAATTTTACAGTTATTTATTGACTGTTAGAACAGGAAAGTGTTCTGACTATTTTGCACATCTATTCAATTGATTACAAGTGTAATTTTATAAATATGTTATTTTATTTTAACGTATTTTGCAGGAATTTTTAACAAAATTTTTGTGTTTTTAATTTGTACTTTTAATTTTGGTATGTGCACACTATCGTGATAAATGTAAATGTCTGCAAGTCCTCAGGAGTCTTAAGGGGATCCTAAAGCTACGGCCGAACTCCGACGGGTTTGCGCCCTCATCTGAGAGGAACTAAAATTGTCGATAATTATCGATAATTTTAGTTTTGTCATTACCGACAGCGTTATGCATGAAAATAACCACAAAAGAGTAAATAAAAATTGTGTTCAATATGTTGAAATAACATCATATATTTCTACTGTTCTATCGCTTCGCACGTGTATCAAAGAGTATCGGAGCGCATAGAAAACAGTATATCATATGTGTGTCTGCCTTCATCATATATTAAACACAATTCATGTGTGAGCATATTGCGTTTATAAATTTCTAATACATATGTATAAATATTTATTTATACGACCAAAAATATACATATTTATGTTTATATAAATAATACATTGTTATTACATCATCGTCATTATATTGATTGAAAAAAACGAACTATTAGATAGATTGTAATTGAGTATAGAAAGTTACATTATAATATTCAGTTATATATGTATTATGCACATACATCTGTATACGTCATATATATTTCTTATATTTATACATACATGTATGCATACATACATACATAATACGTATATATATATATATATATATATATATATATATATATATACAAGGTATTTTATTTGATACAGTGGATTATCATAAAAATAAAACATTTTCTGGAAAAATCTTAATATAAAAATTGTATTATATTATAAGATTTCAAAAGGAGATAATATCATGAAAATTGCTCTTGCGTAGCGTTTTTCAATTATATTTAAACTTAGTTTTTTTTAGTGGAACTATTTTTATTATATAAATCGAACTCTCGCAACATTCAACATAAAAAGTAATAGGATGGCTAAAAAATGAAAACTTTACGAAATATTTTAAAATTGATTTAATTTTATATAAACTATGAAATATCTCATAAAATATTCATTTTTCGATAATTTCATCTCAATACTTATGGTATAAAGAAAACATGGTATAAAGAATACAATGGTATGAAAAAAACAAACAGTTATTTTCAAAGAAAAATATGTAGCTGCTATTATACTTTTTTTAACAACTATTTTTTTGCACTAATGTATTTCTCATTATTTTGTGCATAAGTAGATGTAAGATTATCGAAAAAAATGAATATTTTATAAGATATATTTCATAATTTATAAAATTATATCAAAATTATAAAATATCTCGTAAAGTTCCTATTTTTTAGCCATTTTATAACTATTTATGTTGAATATTGCGAGGATTCGATTTACATAATAAAGGTAGGTTCATAAAAAGAATTAGATTGACCTCTAAATATCTTTGAAAAACACCGAACAAAACGATATTTCCCCCCTTCGAAACCTTTTACAACTTTTATATAGAACATTTTTCCTGAAAATGTTTTATTTATTATTTTTCTGATAAAATTTATTTTTATGATAATCCACTGTATCAAATAAAATACGTATATATATATATAGACGTATTATTTATGTTTGCATACGTGTATATAAATATAAGAAATGTATATGACGCATGCAGATATGTGTGCATAATACCTATATATTCTCGATATTATAATGTAGCTTTATATAAGTTACAATCTAATTCAGTTTATTTTTTCCAATCGATATAATCGAAAAATAAAAATGTATTATTTCAAAATTATGTGTGTGTATGTACACACACAGAATATTTAATAATACATTATATGTATATATATATTTTTTTTTTTCTTTGATCGTATAGGTAAATGTTTATGTATTGTAATAAAGATTTACAATACATTGTTTGTCTCGATTGTAACAGAATAATGTATTTTTACAATATTCTAAATATTTAAAACATAGAATGGACCCCTCCCCGTCCATTCTCGTGAGAACGCAACCAATATGTTTTTCGTCTCTCCGATTATAATTTGCAATCGAGATTGATGCAGCTTTTTCTGGTCAGTTGTAAAATATAGATTTTTCAAGTCTATATTTGTAGCATAGATTCTTTTTAATAAAAAATTATTTTTTATTATTTTGGAAAAGGCGAGAGTTTATTGCTTTCTAGAATTGTATAAAAATGTTCTCTCATACATTTTACATTTTTGGAGTATTTTTCCACGCAAGGATTGCCTCCTAAGGCTATAGTCGTGGCGAAGGCGGCAGCAAATATTCCACAACATATGCCATCAGGTTGTGTTTGAACCTTTTCAAAAATTATGTCACTCGAGCTTATTGTTGGATAACGAAGATGTATATAATTTTTCTCTTTAGCTACCAATTTATCGTATGTACAGCCAGGTATACTATCGTACACGCGAAGTTTGGTGCCGTCAAAGAAAATACATCTCCAATGATTACTGCAATTCCCTCCAATTATTTGTAAGCTATTATCACTACGACTAGCTTTAATCATGTGAGGGTATTCTAAATAAAGCACACTTTGCGTTTCGAAATGAGAAGTTTCTCTTATGATACGCAAAAATAGATCCAACGATTCATCGTTTAATTGACTTGTCATACGCAAGACATTATCCTTTACCAAATAAAGAGGAGCAATTGTGTTTAACAGTTTCTCATTTCTTTTTATATCGTATTCAGATATATCTCGCTCGTTACTAGAATAACTTGTGATAATGCAATCATCATCTTCCTCTTTACTCAGAGCAATATCAGCAGTATCAGTAATTTTTGCTTCTATTAACGAAACGTTCAGTTTGAATTGTTTGCTCTCTTGTATGCCATTTTTGCTTTCTACTATATTTCGTTTCTTTGTTCGACTCATAATCACTATTTTTTTTGCTGCTTCTTCTTTAGCTTCTATAATATATCTTGGATCTCTGATTGGCATATGCCTATTATGACGACTATCCAAGATTTCTGGAAGCATGCATTCCTTATAGAAACGTGTTAAGTAAGGTAGCATTTGATTTCTCCAAAAGATATTGTCTGCATCAATGCGCAATATTTTCATGCTTTGTGGAGTCCAAATAGCAAAAATACAATATTCTCGCCGTGTTATGTTCAACTGACCTTGAACTCGATAAAAATATCGATGATTTCTATTCATTTTGTGTGGATCTTTTTTATCAAAGATACCTTTCAAAGAAGGTAATGTCTCTACAGCTGTTTCTGCTGTCAAATGCTCAGCTGACAGAGGACATTTTATTTCCACTAGACCATTTTCGTCAATAATTCCGTCAGGAGAAGCACCCAAGCACGGATTTTCAGTATCAATAAATAATCCGCAAAGTTTTATTTCTTTATTTAATTTTTCGGAAATTCGTCTCTTGCTATTTTTTCGTTTTCGCGACCATATTTTAGGGCTGCGGTATCAATAAACGAAGGATATAAAATGGCTTTTAATGTTGCTGCGCAAGACGTTGTCGGTCTCATGCGACATACAGTTCCAAAATTGGATGCGGTCAACATTTCTCGTCTCAATGATAACCATAATTCCGAGTCACTTTGGTTTCTCGTATCGAATTCAATTTTCTTCCAGTTTCTCGCATTTTCGGACAACTTTTCTAAATGATTTTGCCGAAGTTGCTCAAATACATCAGATGGAAGATCTGGTTTTTGAGACTGCGGACCATAATAACGATTTGTTCCTGTCTCTCGTTTGAAATTTGTTTGCCTTCCTTGCACTTCTCGAGATTCTCTGGTTTTCGCAATTTTTTTTTGTCGATTCTTTTCTACATTCTCAACAATAGGTGGAACAGTTTTATCCATGCTCTTATGTAATTCTGTAAGGACTTGTTGCGTATTAAATTGCACAGCTGCTGCCGCAACTCTGGCATTGTAAGAGCCTCGTTTACCAAAATGAATGCGCTTTCCACCAATTTCTTTGCAGATTATCGAATTAAATGATTCTGCAGGATTATTAGTTAAATTCAGCAATAAGCTTTCGGAATAACCGCTTAGATATGTGATAGCGCTTTCTATTTTTTGATACAGGCCATGTATTTTCAACAATGGAACATAATTTTTGTTCGTTTTATTATCATTCTCTTCGCATATACCGCGTGCTTCGCATCGCTTATGTTCGCCAAAAACATGGCTAGGAATGTTCAATATATCTTTCTGCAATTCCATAGCCTTACAATGTTGAGGTGTTTGTTGATCTTTTCTTCGTAGCTCGGCTGCTGTTTCTACTTCTTTTCTGATATTTTTCATGTTGTTTTTCACAACATTTCGCAATTCTGTAAAGCCACGCTGCCTCTGAGTTTTTGGCTGAGTCATCTCTGTCACAGCTTTGAGCTTTTTACATAAATTGCGAAGTAAATGATTCGTGCATTCTATTTTTTTTACTGTGACCATCTGTTCACTATATGGTCTGTTATCAATAATGGTCTGATAAACGCTACTGTCACCGTCGGCAATAACTGTTTTATAAATCAGCCCATGCATTTCGAGGCTACAATTAAAACCTTCCGCGATGGCATCGCTCTCCATCCTTGTGGAGCTTTCGTTGCGATTAAAATTTTTGTAGCATTTGTGAGCTTTTGATTCGATACCTTTTCGTTCTGCCATATCACATACTGCACAAAATTTATTGCGGACACCAACAAAGAGAATCTTTTTCGTACGGTAACCAATTATGGCTCCAATACCGGAAAGAGAATTGTAGGCATTGCCATACGATCTCTTCATCCAACTACCATCCGCTACAACTGTTATATACGGAATACCGTTTATAACTTCGTTTCTCTCAAGAGCGAGTTGTTTTTCAACTTCGCCAGCCTTTTTCATACTTTCTATGGCTGTTTTTTGAAAAGCATCGACTAACTTTTCTCTATTTTCTATGTACCTTGGCTTGGTCATACAAGGAATATTCATGGCTGTACACTGCTCATTCAGCTGAGCATAACCAATTCCTACTGTAACAGTTCCTGCTACAGCAGCTGTATTAATGTCCATTATTTCCTGCTCTTCGGGTTCTGACCAGATGTTGGCTTCATAATTGCACATTTGGCACTTGAAGAACAACTGCGTCATTAACCCGCGGCGACGAGAATTAATGAGTTTCCAATCTTTAAATTGGCACTCTATCCCTCGCGCATGATTATCAAATGTTCTGTGGATTTCATTCCACAGAAAACCAATGTCGACAATGCGACGGCCTTCAGGCATGCTTTCCTGGATACGATTTGTATCCAGAGGGCCATTTTCGATAACAAAATTATTGTTATCTTCACAAAGTTCTACATTTTCATAATACATACCTGTATTTGCATTTGACTCCAGGCACTGCATTATTTGGGTATTAACATTTGAATCCATCGTATCGGGGAGTGATTCCACCGATTTCTGAAAATCGATGGATTCCTTGCTAATATCCTTAGTGCTCCTGGAGTCATTTGCCTCTTGGGTCTTTACCAGCTTCAATAATTGTCGCCTGCAAAGAAAAATAAATGGATTAATATTTTGTTATATATTGTCACAAAAATAAGATATGTCATTTATTTTATCATTTTATATAATATTTAAAAAATTAAATCTCTGAAAAATAAGTGCAGTCTTTTCTTTATCTAATTGGTACTAAAAATGAACTATTTTATATATACAATACAATAGATAACGTTTTAACAACATAAATGCTTCTTAAATAATAATCAGAGCGCACATGCAAACCGCATCTGATGTGAAATATTTCTCAACCAGTTCACGAAAAGATCGCCTCTGAATAATATTTTTCTAATAACCAGCTCACGTATAAATCGCCTCTGGATAATATTTTTTTAATAACCAGCTCACGTATAAATCGCCTCTGGATAATATTTTTCTAATAACCAGCTCACGTATAAATCGCCTCTGGATAATATTTTTTTAATAACCAGCTCACGAATAAATCGCCTCTGGATAATATTTTTCTAATAACCAGCTCACGTATAAATCGCCTCTGGATAATATTTTTTTAATAACCAGCTCACGAATAAATCGCCTCTGGATAATATTTTTCTAATAACCTGCTCACGTATAAATCGCCTCTGGATAATATTTTTTTAATAACCAGCTCACGAATAAATCGCCTCTGGATAATATTTTTTTAATAACCAGCTCACGAATAAATCGCCTCTGGATAATATTTTTCTAATAACCAGCTCACGTATAAATCGCCTCTGGATAATATTTTTTTAATAACCAGCTCACGAATAAATCGCCTCTGGATAATATTTTTCTAATAACCAGCTCACGTATAAATCGCCTCTGGATAATATTTTTTTAATAACCAGCTCACGAATAAATCGCCTCTGGATAATATTTTTTTAATAACCAGCTCACGTATAAATCGCCTCTGGATAATATTTTTTTAATAACCAGCTCACGAATAAATCGCCTCTGGATAATATTTTTCTAATAACCAGCTCACGTATAAATCGCCTCTGGATAATATTTTTTTAATAACCAGCTCACGAATAAATCGCCTCTGGATAATATTTTTCTAATAACCAGCTCACGTATAAATCGCCTCTGGATAATATTTTTTTAATAACCAGCTCACGAATAAATCGCCTCTGGATAATGTTTTTTGAATAACCAGCTCACGTATAAATCGCCTCTGGATAATATTTTTTTAATAACCAGCTCACGAATAAATCGCCTCTGGATAAATTTTTTTTTATTTCAAGCTCACGAAAAGATCGCCTCTGAATAATATTTTTTTTCAATAACCAGAACGCACATGCAAACCATATCTGGCGTAAAATATTTATAAAAGCAGCCAGCTCACGAATAGACCGCCTCTGGCACTAACTACTACTAAAACTACTACTTTTGTTACTATAAATATATATACAATAGACAATTTTTAGTTATATATGAAGATGAATAAAGAATTGCTTTATTATTTTTCAGAGATTTCATTTCTTTCAAGATTAGCTAAATTTAAAATAAGGGAATGATTTATGCATTTCTGATTCTATCTTAAAGCAATGTTTTAGGTCATTTTATTAAAATTAGATACTATAAATTTTCCATTGCTGAAAATCAATTTTATTTTTAATAAAATTGTAAATAAAAGTAAAAATGTAATTGTTGTTTTAATAAAATTTGTAAAAACAAATTTGTTCGAAATGAAATGCATAAGTCATTCTTTTTTCAGTAATACCTACAAACTCACATGAATAATATATAAATTGTTGTGATATTATAATGAATATTGAAAAACTAGAGATATATAGAGATACATATATATAAATATATAGAGATGTACAGAAATTTAAACGTTCACATGCACGCGTCCCCAGTAAGACAAACAAGTACAGAAACATGGGGGGGGGGAGAAAGAGGGGAGGAGAGAGAGAGAGAGAGAGAGAAAGGGAGAGAAAGAAAGAGTAGATGAAAGAATGAGTAAGGAAGAGTACTTACGGCACATATCGGGGCTGTATATATAACTTTTCTTTTTCGTTTTCACATCTTTATTGGAAATAGTTTTATCTTTATAAAATTTGAAAGCACCTCTTCTTATGATTTTAGTAAAAGCTACAAGTTTTGAAGAATGAACTTAGAGAATAAATAAGATATAAAAAAATAAAAAATTTTTAATTTTAAAAACATAATTTTGTATAACAATTTATTACTTACAATTTTCATAATAGTATTATCCAAATATTTGTACAATTTTTTATCAGACACCTTATTGTTAATTTGCATATGTTTATTGAATATCATGTAATCTGGATATTTATTCAATAGACCAATGAAGATTAACAATAAAATGTCTGATAAAAAGATAGTATAAATATTTGGATAATACTATCATGAAAATTATAAGCAATAATTTATTATACAAAATTGCTTTTTAAATTAAAAATTATTAATTTTTTTATATCCTATTTATTCTCCAAGTTTCTTATTCAAAACTTGTAGCTTTTATTGAAATCATAAGAAGGGGTAGTTTCAAATTTTATAAAGATAAAACTATTTCCAATAAATAAGTGAAAACGATAATGAGAGGTTATATATACAGTCCGGATATGTGCCGTAAGTATATATTCTCTCTTACTCATTCTTTCATCTACTCTTTCTTTCTCTCCCTTTCTCTCTCTCTCTCTCTCTCTCTCTCTCTCTCTCTCTCTCTCTCTCTCTCTCTATCATTTTTCTGTCTTTGTTTGTATAACTGGGGATGCATGCGTCAATCTCTGTACATCTCTATACAGGGTGTCCGATAAAGATTGTGCCAACGCTCGTGAGCGGGTAGAGCACAGTAATCTGAACAGAAAAGTCCTGTAACATTTTTTTATATAACGCGTAATAAAGGAATTATTATTGAGTAAAGTCTGGCCAATCAGCGCCAATCTTTAGCCGGGCGCACGTCAGTGAGCCCCGCGCTGTGAAGTGTGCGCCGCCGCATACTATCAGGCGGGCGGCTCACCGACGTGCGTCCGGCTAAAAATCGGCGCTAATTGACCAGATTTTACTCAATAATAACTCCTTTATTAAGCGTTATATAAAAAAATGTTACAGGACTTTTCTGTTCAGATTACTGTGCTCTACCCGCTCACGAGCGTTGGCACAATCTTTACCGGACACCCTGTATATGAATATCTATATATTCTTATTTTTTCTATATTTATTTGATTATTACTAGTCATATTTTATTAATAAAAATCGCTATACAATATTATGTTATGCATTTGGGAATTGTTTTAATGTTACAGTTTTAGAAAGAACAATTTAATAAATTCCTTTTTTTATTAAACTTCTGTTTTTCTACTTTTCTATTTTTATATTTATAGAATTTCATAAAAGTGAAATTATATAAATGTGTAATATTTCAATTGATGTGTTTAAAAATTCCTTTTATTAAAATTCATTAAAACAATTCCCTAAAATTGTTATATATGTTACACTTTTACAATTTACCTTTTCATCCATCCTTTTTTAAAGGAAACTCTGCGTCGGGTGAGAGGCAAACATTTCTCATTATATTTTCTTCCCATTGTGTTTTGTATATAAACACTAATGCTTCTTTCACTACCGTCCGTTATAATACGTGACAATACGTTATAACACGTTATAACAATAAGCAGTGGTTTCTCGCACTATTTTGTTTCGCGCACATTGCGCGAGACGAGTATCTGTCGCGCGCGCAGTAGATGTATCATGCTAAGTTCATACATGCGTTACATGTGTGTATCACACCGCATAAAGCAACTAGCATCTCTCCAGTCTCTTTAAAGTAAAGTCTCTTTAAATTCACATTACATACATACCTATATATATATATATATATATATATATATATATATATATATATATATATAAGTAATATAAAGTATATAAGTCAAGTCTCTTTAAATTCACATTACATACAATTCTGAATCTTTCCTTTATAGCTTATAAACGATATACATACACAAACACACATCTAAAATATAATCTACACACACATACACACACACTTATATATATATGTACATATATGTATATGTATATATTATATATATATATGTATGTATGTATGTATGTATGTATGTATGTATGTATGTATGTGTATATATATATATATATATACACATATATATATATATACATATACATATCGTTGATCGATAAAAAATTTGACATGGTTACAGAGATCCTCAGAGTATAATGGTATGTTTATTAAGGCCATTGCACGTGAAAACATTTTAGTCATAACCGTAAGACCGTAAGCAAATCAACCAATCACAGTTCAAACATTCTTATTACATTTTAGAATACTTGATTGTGATTGGTCGATTTGCTTACGGCCTTACGATTACGACTAAAATGTTTTCATGTGCAATGGCCTTTAGAGTGCAGACGGTCATGTTACTGAAAATCTTTTCCATATAAAAATTAGTCTCTACAATTAGATTATACATGAGTAGCTGTGATGTAGTGGATATAGTACTTGCGTTTGAATTTGTAAATCAAAGTTCAAACCCTACCATCAATTAATTTTTTTTTATAATATGATAATGTTTTATGATAGAAATAATTATTATGAATATAAAAAAATTAATTATTTTTATTACAGATTTTTATTATAAATTATTACCTTAACCAAATTTAGGATAAAAGTTTTAATAAAACCAAATAAAATCTACATTTTTGAAACATTATAAATATTTCGCGAAATATGCCACTTTACGCTTGCTATGTTTCTTATATATGACTTGCAGAAAATTTTACGCTCCAAAAGTTATTTTGTATCGCACTACCAAATGTTATTATTTTTTTATACCGCTATTTGTAATTAATGATGTATCAAGGCATATATCTGGATCGCATCTTTTATGTTAGTTATATTGCAACATTTTTCTAATAAAGATGCATGCGTTTGTAATGCAACCATCATGGGATGTATATTTTTATAGGCAACTAAACATATTATAGAATGTTTACAAACGCATGTATAAGCAGTATGTGAAAAATTATATTTATGTGGTGGGATACAAAATATACTTTGAAGTGTAAAATGTTTAATAATGTATTAATTTTTCACGAGACATATATAAGAATCAAGCGGCATATTTTGCGAAATATTTATAATGTTTCAAAGATGTAGATTTTATTTGGTTTTATTAAAACTTTCATCCTAAATTTGGTTCAGGTGATAATTTATAATAAAAATCTGTAATAAAATAATTAATTTTTTAATATTCATAATAATTATTTCTACCATAAAACATTATCATATTATAAAAAAAAAAATTAATTGATGGGAGGATTTGAACCTTGATTTACAAATTCAAACGCAAGTACTATATCCACTACACCACACCTATTCATGTATAATGTAACTGTACTAAAGATTAATTTTTATATCGAAGAGATTTTCAGTAATGTGACTGTTGACCGTCTGCACTGTAATAAACATACTATTAATTCTGAGTTTTCCCTTGTTAATTATAGCTTATAATCGATATACATACACAAATATATATCTAAAATATAATCTACATATACATATACACACATGTACACACACACACATATATATATATATATATATATATATATATATATATATATATATATATATATATACAGGGTGTCCCAAAGCACCCTTGACAACGCTCGTGAGCAGATAGAACACAGTAAACTGAACAGAAAAGTCCTGTACCATTTTTTTCTATAACGCTTAATAAAGGAGTTATTATTGAATAAAGTCTGGTCAATCAGCGCCGACTTTTAGCCGGACGCACGTCAGTGAGCCGCCCGTCTGTTAGTGTGCGTCGCCGTAGCGACGGAGCGCTCACGCACACTACCAGGCGCGCGGCTAAAGGTCGACGCTGATTGGCCAGACGTTACTCAATAATAACTCCTTTATTAAGCGTTATAGAAAAAAATGTTACAGGACTTTTCTGTTCAGTTTACTGTGCTCTACTTGCTCACGAGCGTTGTCAAGGGTGCTTTGGGACACCCTGTATATATATATGTATATACATATACATATGTATATAGAACTATGTGTAAAAATTGAGAGAGAGAAAGAGAACGTTTCAACACATTTTTTTTCTATATTTCTTTTCAACAATCCAATTACATAATTATCGCCGAACGCGTGTTTTATCATGCTTTAGATCATGAGTTGCATGGCTCATTGTCAGTTTACAAACAGTCGAAAGCCGGCCGGTCAGGAGAGGTGCATGTGTTAGGAATCGCATGAGCCTGCTTCCTTGTGTTGAGTGTCCAACACAAATAAAGATTTTCACACGGATATTGCCGAGATTGCTCGACTCGCTGACTTGATCGTTCATTCGTTTTTGGATGGCTACCGGAGATCGTCGAACCGCTGCAATGCCGGGCAGATGTAAGTATATTTATTTTATTATATATTATCGTACACACACACATACACACACACGCACACACAAACACAAACTTCCATATATTTTTATATATAAAGTATCTATGCATGCACACGCAATTATACACGTATATAATGTACAGACACATGCAGAAATATGCATACACATACAAAAATTGTTACTGTTCATATAATATTCGTTATCAAACGCACGTATTGTTCTTTCGTATAAAATATATATTTGCAGAATATATAAATATATATACGCAAATACACACACACATCAAATATATATACGAAAAAAAATTATATGAGCGTTCGATATGAAATATTTTCTGATCAACGACAATGTTGATGTGTACGCATATGTGTGCATACACACACACATACACACACGCATACATACACTAACATACATATATGCATACGTAACATACATCATATCATTAGTTGTGTTGCGCCATCGTATTATTCCTTCTCTGAAAAATAGTGATTAGACCGCATTAAAATAATAACTTTTTTCCAGCAAGAAGCGAAGGATCGAAAGCGACGGCGACGGCGCCTATGCTCACGAAAAGGACGACGGCGGCGGCGGCGTCTACACCGGCAGAAACGTCGGCGACGCCAGGAACGACGGCGGTAGCGATGTCTACGCCGCTGAGAACAGTAGCGACGGCGACGTCTCCGCCGATGATGCCTAGGTCGGCGAGAGTGCCGACGACGGAGGGATTAGTCCAAAAAGTAAGTTTTACATTTACACAAATTTATATTTTTATATAGATTTGTATACACACATATATATCTACATTTATATATATAAAGTTTTGCTAAGCTTTTTTTAAAATCATTTTTTTTTTATAAAACAAGTATTTTTTATTAAATATCGAATCTTTCTACATTGTTTTTGGTAAAAACAATGATGTTGCATATGTATAGGCTTTTTATAAAAATTAATTTTATAAAGAGCCTGCAATAAAATTTATTTATGCGTAAGTGTGTACACATACATGCGTACACATATAAAGGATGTTTTAATTGTAATGGTCTGTACAATTTACAAAAATTTATAGCTAACTTAGTGTTAAAAAATTTGATGAAAAAAGAACAGATTTTTACTTTAAAAAAAAAAACTGATTTTACTAATTGTAAGTCTAGTGAAACTCTCTCTCTCTCTCTCTCTCTCTATATATATATATATATATATATATATATATATATATAGAGTTAACTAGACTTACGATTAGTAAAATCAGTATTTGTAAAAGAAAAAAATCTGTCCTTTCTCCATCAAATCTTTTAACATTAAGTTAGCTATAAATTTTTGTAAATTGTACAGACCATTACAATTAAAAAATCCTTTATATGTGTACGCATGTATGTGTACACACTTACGCATAAATAAATTTTATTGCACTCTCTTTATAAAATTAATTTTTATAAAAAGCCTATACATATGCAACATCATTGTTTTTACCAAAAACAGTGTAGAAAGATTAGATGTTTAATAAAACAATACTTGTTTTATAAAAAAAAACTGATTTTAAAAAGATTTAGCAAAACTCTATCTATATAAATGTGTAGATGTATGTGTGTGTGTGCGTGCATGCATCGGTACATATTTATATATGCGTGTATGCATATATGTATGTACGTATACAAGGTGTGTCGTAACTAATTTTTATTTATGTTTCAGAAAATAAACGAGGCTGTTCGGCTGGCCCTAAATAAGGACCGGAAGAAGCGGCAGAAGTATGCCGGTGGTGCATACATGCGGCCGCTGTACACTCCGCCGGTGTATGCATCATCAGCATATGCAGGGCCATCGGCACCCCCGTACGCACCCCCGTACGCACCTCCGTACGCACCCCCGTACGGATCCACATACGCACTTCCGTACGCATCCCCGTCCCCGTACGCACCTCCATATGGAACACCGGCCTATCCCGTATCCTCGTACGCAACGCCGGTGTATGCACCTGTGGCACCTGTGTACGCGCCACCGACATATTCAGCGCCAGTTGCACCGCCAACAATACCGCGGCCGTTCTAATTCTCTCTCTCTCTCTCCCCCTCTCTCCCTCTCCCTCTCCCTCTCCTTCCCCCTCTCATTCACTCTCTTTCTCCCCCTCTCCCTCCCCCTCTCCCTCCCTCCCTCTCTCCCCCCTCTCTCTCTCTCTCTCTTTCACACAGAAACACACACACACACACACACAAATATATAATTTTAATAAATTTCATATAATTAGTTACCAACATAACTTTATGTATTCAATCGAATAAATTTATAATCATTTAGGAAACTAATTTCTTATTTATTTTCGATTCCCTTCACTATGTATATATTAATTATAATAAATATCTATATAGGTCATATATATATATATATATATAATCTCTTATCTTCTTTTCCATAGTCGTATGCTCACTCTGTTTCTTTCTAATCGCTCGCTTACTATGTATCGCTCTGTTTCTTTCTCACAAGCTCGTCTAAACATTTGCATCTTTGTTCGTTCCTTCTCATGAAAAAATGATCGAAAACTATAATTACAAAGTATGAGATAAATGTGCAAGGAGTTCGCGTAATAGAATGTGGGCACAATGTAATAGGATGTCTACGTTCTATTGCACGAACTTGTTTGTACATTTACATCTCATACTTTTTAATTGTATAGTTTTTTACATCATTTTGTCATAAAAAGAAACGAACAAAGATGCAAATGTTTAGACAAGCTTGTAAGAAAGCAATAGAGCGATATATAGTAAAAGCGAGCGATTAGAAAGAAAGAATGAGTATATGTTCACATTTGTGAACGACTAACAATAAGAGACAGAAGATGCGAAATCATATATATATATATATATATATATATATATATATATATATATATATATATAAAGAAATATATAGAAATTTATTATATGAATGTATGATATATATAGCAAAAACATATTATAGAGAAATATTATTTCTCTATATATAATTATGTTTCTGCTATATATATCATACAATCATATAATAAATATTTATTTATTTCATTATATACATACATATGATCTCGCATCTTCTGTCTCTTATTGTTAGTCGTATGCTCACGACTATAACGTACGCTCACTCTTTCTTTCTACTCACTCGCTTACTATATATTGCTTTATTGCTTTCTTACAAGTTTGTTTACATTTGCATCTTTATTCGTTCCTTTTTCATGACAAAATGATATAATTATATTTTATTATATAAATATATATACATATAATATCCCTTTTTCACAAAAGGGAACAAACGAAAATGCAACTGTTACCAGCTTGTAAGAAAGAAACAGAGCGATACATAATAAGCGAGAAAGAGAGCGTACGACTAACGTAAAAGAAAGAGGATACGAGTGTAATAATATTAGTGCGTACATGCGTATTGATGTATACTACTCTATATGCGACACGAAAGAGATAAGGATGGTGACATAAGAGATTGTCTTTCCTTGTCACACAAACAGATTGAAGCACCGTCTATCGCGACATCACGCAACTAATCTCTGCTCTGTTTTACTCTTGAGCCTCGATCTCGCACACACACATATACACGAAAATTTTCTGCACTGAAATCTTTTTTACTAGGCTTCTAAATACATTTCTAAACGTTCACCTATATTCTTTCATGCAATTCCGATAACGAAGTTATTCTATTTTGTGCGTACAAACTGCAAAACTTTTATATTAAGGAATTGTTGTTATGAGTTGACGCCACAAGCCGATAATAAAATTGTAATTTTTTAATTTTCCTCGTTTTTAACATAAAAAGAGATAGGTTCGGGCAATATTACTGTGTGTACTTTAATCATGGAAAGGGATTTATTATTCTATACAACCAATAAAAACATTTCGGTGCACAAAAAATTATCGTTTTGGTCGGTAAAACAGACGAGTTTGTGCATCCCCTTAAGAGGATGCCGGATACCGACAGAATGCGAATATTAGTAGGATTGCAAAATATTTTTGTTGATTATAGATATCAACAAATCCTTCTCCATAATTAAAGTATACATAATAACGGAGTGCGGGGTTTATGATTTCATATGAAAAGTGAAAAAAAATTAAAAAATTACAGTTTTGTTATCGGCTTCTGCCGTCAACATTTATTTAATATAAAAAACCTGCAACCTGCACGTGCCTAACAAGTGAACTCCGCACTCGGCATTTTATCAAAGAGTATTAGTGAACTTCGAGAAGTGAGTTTAGAAGCTTTATAAAAAAGATTTTACTATGCAACATTTTGCACACCGAAATGTTTCTTACTAGGCTTTCAAATACATTTTCAAACGTTCACTTATATTCCTTCATGCATTTCCGAGTGGAGAGGTATCCTATTTTGCACGTACACACCGCAAAACCCTTATATTAAGCAAATATATAATTATTATGGCCGGTAAAACAGGACGGTCCGGCATCCTCTTAATAACTATTTTTTTAATATCTTTTTACTTTTTTAAGATAGGCTTCAATAAAAAATAAATAGATGTAGATGTTGAAAGATAAATATATATGTATATTAATAAGAAACATAATACAAAGGTCTTTTTAATTAAAAAATGCTTTACATTAAATTTTCTTTTTCTTTTCATGTCCTTCATCCTATTTTTCTTCCTTTCCTTGCTTAATCTGTAAACAATATGTATGTTTTTATATGTATATATGTATCTTCGTTAAAAATAATATATAAATTTGTCTTCCTATAATTATAATAAAGTTAAAAATATATGTACATAATTCTGAAAGTTAAAATTTAGTTCATGCAAAATATATGTCAATGAGATTGTGTTTCTGTTCTGATGTATTTATGTAAATTTTGTGATGAGAATTCATTAAGTTATATTTAGAACCATCATTATTTTTTTCCAAGATATGCATCAAACCAAAGGAGGGGATCTGTCTGTAAGTTTATAAATTCTAAAAATAACTAGAAAGAAATACTAGTAAAATCAGATTTTCATGTTTAAAATATTTCTTCATATGTACATTTTGCAGATTTTGCAGACATTGGTTGAATTTATTTCAATTTTCAAAAGCAGTTGAAAACATTTGTTTCAAAATATCAAAAATGAAAACCGATAGAACAGGCTCCGAAATATTAACAATTTAGAACGAATTAGAATAGGCAATTAGGAGCCAGCGCAGTGTATAGGGCACAATTGATTTTATTAAAGAGAGGAAAACATATAATAAAATTAGTGAATGTTTCGGTCTTTTTTGAGACCATCCTGTCACAGGATGGCTCCCTATACACTGCGCTGGCTCCTAATTGCCTATTCTAATTCGTTCTAAATTGTTTCAAAATACATACATAGGCAAAACTCTACCGCCCACTGATCACATTGATTACATTTCAAAAGAGGAAGTGGTCCTTCTATTTCTATTGGAAGACGGTCTATATAATAGGAACAATATGCATGTCCACATCTTAAGGCCTTCACGTTGTTTTCTGTCAATGCAATATAACATTTATTGCATATTGGCGCATTTTCTTTAACTGAAAGATATCTTCGATTAATTTATTTCGATATTTATATTGTATGTAAAAAATAAACAAATGTTATGTAAAAACTTACGATTTATAGAAGCTGTTCCGCAGGCCAAACACGACCATAGACATTCGCCTAAAATATTTAATGTACAGGTTGTGACCCTTAAATCTTTGGGAAAAGTTTCTCTTAATACATATGCCAACCGTTTCATTTCTTTATAAACAGTTTTCCGAAACGGACGTATATTTTTATTATTATAATTTCGACGACTTCATCGTCTGTAAGATGCACTCTTTTACATAAATTATTACAAGTAGTGCTAGTGCATTTTTCTACTTCATGTCGTATTTTGCATGCATTTCTTCGACATATACGAAGCATGAAATCACGACAACAAACCATATTAACAATATGAAAGTATACTAGCAAAGGATACTAGCAAAATGAAACGATAAAAGCAAAAACAACACGAGCAAAGTAAACGACACGAGCAAAGTTAGGGGTCTGTAAAGGACTGAGGGCCAATTTCATCAAGTCCGGTTAGATGAACCGACGGTTAAAATTAGCAGGGTGGCCAACAGAAAATAGAGATGAAGGAAAACCAAGCATTCATGTCATTTCAGTTAACCACCCTGCTAATTTTAACCGTCGGTTCGTCTAACCGAAGGTGAAATTGGTCCTGAAATGTTATTTGTTATCAAACCAGATATACTAGGAATATTGTTAGGCCGATATTACATTCATACGACCAAATGTTTGTCGGACGTAGCGATTGGCTATCGAATAAAGAATTTCTAAAATCTCTATCGAAATTCTAAGAATACTCCATCTGATTGCCAATCGATATGTTCGACAAACATTTTATCGTATGAATGTAATAGCCTAACAAACTACCGTCAACATATATTGTACAATATACGTTGTATATTTGTATAATTGTATATTATACAATATTATATTATACTATAAATGACTGTGAATTAGCTATCACTAATTTTTATATACATTGACTTTCAAATTTAACTTTTAATCTTGATATCAAACTGATTTATATTTAAGCAGCAATTGATAGACAATTTTGTTATGAACGTTGAATATGCAAATCTTTAAAAAATATCAACGGTTCTGCTTTCTTATCAATGTTTTATATTTTAAAATATGCCATTATAAATGAACGGAATAAAATATCAGGAAATTGAATAAAGTATAAATTAAATATTGATAAACTTTTAGATATTAAACACATATAAAAATGAAAAAAATGCTTATGATACTTTTACTAATAAAATATTTACTATTAGAGATTACCTCTGTTGCTATAATAAAAAATATATTATAGTTGTCAAAAACTGATTTTTTTATTTAGAATGAAAGAGTAATTAATAATAATAATAATAATAATAAACACAGGGAAGATATTAAGAATATTTAACATAGATTTTATATTCGTTTACACATCTACATACTGGACATTGTATTTTTATTTGTCCATCTTCATTATATAAGCTTTGTAAAGCACAATTATAGCAAAATAGGTGTCCGCAATCCCCAGCACCAAAATTTTGAACAATTATATTTTCAGTGCATATGATACATGTCATTGGCTTTAAATCTTCTAATTTAATATAGCGTAATTTATATTTTAACCGGTTGCAAGTTTTATCTTACAGATTTTTCACCAACTGCCAATTTCAATGCTATATGTTAAATATTGGTACATCAAATGTGAGACTTGAAATTGAAGATTTCACTTTTATTCCATCAATAACTGTAATACTGAATTTGTATTTTATTCATTACAATCTCTATGGCCTGTATTCATAGTCAGATGTTATATTATTTAAAATCGTCTTAACATTTTTACATGCTTCGTAGCCAATGAACATACAATTCTTCCGCAAAAATATTAAGAGTGCGTTCGCGGACCAATTAGCGCTATCTTTATTGCTTATTTATTTATCGCTTATTTTACATCTAAAGCGATAAAGATAGCGCTAATTGCGTGCTCCGGAAAAGCGGCAATTTTATTGGCCACACGTTTCTCGGACCGAGATCTCGGACCGAGTTCTAGCATCGTGTACATAAGGCTTAAATTGGGTTTAATAACATTCATAGTTTTAAAGCTGGTCAACCACAGTCATTCCATTTTTCAGAGGAATAACTGTGATTAATATTAACGTGGTCAAACGGGTACCACTCCTCGCGGTATCATTTTATCCTTGTTCACCGAAAGTTAAACAAAGACAGATGATACTCGCGAACATTGCGGGCGTTAAGTGGAACGTGCCCTTAAGCCCGTATCAGACTATACATTGAGATTGAAATTTGACCAATTAGGACAAGGAAATTTTAGTTTCTTTTATTCTGATTGGTCAAATTTCAATCTCCAATACGTAGTCTGATACGGGCTTTAATTGTGTTTAATAATATCCGTAGTTTTAAGACCACGGTCCCGATTGACCACGGTCCCGATTGACCACGGTCCCGATTGACCACGGTCCCGATTGACCACGTTGATATTGACCACGGTCCCGATTGAAAAACCATGTAACACACACACACACACACACACACACATGCGGGGGGGGTGCAAGGGGGGCCTTCGGCCCCCCTCCCGCACCCCCTCCGCCAGTCGGACACAATGAACCTCGCTTTACAACTTGCAAAGTACATGCCCTAGTAACGACATGTATTGATCCGTGGTCAATATTAACGTGGTCAATCGAGACCGTGGTCAATCGGGACCGTGGTCAATATCAACGTGGTCAATCGGGACCGTGGTCAATATCAACGTGGTCAATCAGGACCGTGGTCAATCGGGACCGTGGTCAATCGGAACCGTGGTCAATCGGGACCGTGGTCAATCGGGACCGTGGTCAATCGGGACCGTGGTCAATCGGGACCGTGGTCAATCGGGACCGTGGTCAATCGGGACCGTGGTCAATCGGGACCGTGGTCATCGGACCGTGGTCAATCGGGACCGTGGTCAATCGGGACCGTGGTCAATCGGGACCGTGGTCAACATCAACGTGGTCAATCGCAACGTGGTCAATCGCAACGTGGTCAATCTCAACGTGGTCAATCGGGACTGTGGTCAATATCAACGTGGTCAAACGGGACGCTCCCTACCGCGAGCGTTGCAGCCGTTAAGTGGAACGTGCCCTAAGAATCTAGACGTAAATCAGTATATGGCCATATGACTTCGTTCAGTTAACCTTGTTTGTGCTGTATTTTGCTTATGTCGTTTAATCTGCTCTTGTCGTTTATCTCAGTATTATCGTTACTTTGCCCTTATTTGAAATCATAAATATATTGTATTGGATGGACGCTTGTATTTAATTTAACTTTTCTGGTAAGCTTAACTTATAAAACACCTGTTGCTCATATATGTACGTATGTACTAATCTGTACAAATTTTTTTTTCACGTAGGCTCTGCTGAAATATTAGCTGTTTAGGTGGCTATTATCGTGAAAATGTCTTTTTACGGCTCATCGTAAGATTTTTTTAAATATTTATGGTTATACGATTCTATTCGGTTTCAATCTCGTATTAAACTCGTACACCAAAAATGTTTCAGGGAACAATTTGCTGAAAAATATGTAGATTTTGAAAGATGTTGCTGCAGCAATTTGGATTGCGGTTTGGTACACACATACAGATATTGCTACAAATATCAGAACACTTCGTGTAGCGCCAAGGACTGCCCATTTTTACACTGTACTAGTGCGGAACAGTATGGTTATATGATGACAGGCAAAGCAACCGAAAATCTGGAAAGAGAAGTCGGCCGAACCTTACAGAACACGGATATATGTGGTGATTTAAAAAAAAAATTTGTACACGAACAAATTGTAATCGTCGATACGTCAAGTTGAAAGGCATGCAGCCTTTAGAGTGTCCGATATGTCGAGATCAGATCGTTATGAACTCTTTTGATGCTGTAAATTGCGGGCATATATTATGTTATAACTGTGCATTAAAATGGTTAAACGATGGTACAGACAAAGAACAATCAATAAGAATGCATTGCCCGACGTGTAGATTTAAAGGGGGATATAAAAAATTAATGTAATTTTTTTGTTTAAAATGTTAATATCACCTGTATAAGAAAAAATCTTTTATATTTTTGTAATTGTTTATAATAAACAAGGATGCTCACAAATGAGGTGTTTATTCCTTCAAGGGTTTTATTTCTTTCAAGTGTTTATTCTTTTAATATAATTTAATTCCTTATATATATACATATATTATATACATACAGTAATATAATCTAATATACTTTTATTGTTGCTCTTATAACAAAACACTAATAAATAGAAATACAAAATGTTGTATATGATAATTGTAAATGCATAATAATGTTTTTTTTTATTAAAACACGTTTTTTGTTTGTTGGTTTATAATTAGTATCTTTATTGAACATTATAACGTTATAAAAGTAAGATGACATTGCAGCGCATTATACGTTTATACATATATATATATTATAGGAAAAGAGTATCAAATTATATCTTTGGTATCATGTATCTTTTGCACACAAGGTAAAATCTACATATTTAATTACAATAAGCTACACATATTATGTATAAACAATGTAACGATGCATCCCCCCATCGTTACTAAACCGTACCCGGCCGCCGATTCGCCGGAAGTCCGCCGCCCGACGAACACCGGTCGGGCAAAGGCGGAGGCGCCGAGCGCCCATTTTTAAACGATAACAGAAACACGCGTTTATTAAACCGCCATTAGGCGCGCGTAAACATCTCGAATCGACGACGCGCTCGGGTAACGGACCCGACCGTTACCGAAAATACCCGAGCCGCGCACGCCGCTTCGAGATATTACCGTTAGAACAATACGCAAATTACGCAGACGCGCGCACCGGAGAATTAGTATAAATAGAGCGCGTTTCTGATTATCGAGACCAGATCCTCCGATCTGCCAGCGCCTGTAAGACGCCTGAGCTAATTCCGAGATTCTTAACCGCTCACCAGAGAAAGAACCACGGGGTTGGGAGTACCCAGCCTCCGCCGGGAATTTACGGCATCTCTGAGAGCGATCCTTTCCGAACGAATTAAGAGGTACACGGGATCGGGCGTACTCGACCCCGCAGGGAGTTCTCGGCCCCTCGCTAGCTTT
The DNA here is from genome assembly GCA_009859135.1 of Formica selysi. Lineage (NCBI taxonomy): Eukaryota > Metazoa > Arthropoda > Insecta > Hymenoptera > Formicidae > Formica > Formica selysi. The sequence goes on from WHNR01000174.1 coordinate 57,610, forward strand.
CCGTCCACCGTGTGTATCAGCATTATTCTAGTGGCAGGGAGTTCTCTGCCACCGACGGGCTTCCTCGTCGGCTGATACATTCCTGATTCCGCCACCCGCGATCCAGATACGCGAATTACAAGTCGTCAATTACACGTACGGACAGACCGTTAGCCACCGCCATTAACGCGTCCCACGCGCCATTATTACGGGCACAATAAGTCCCGCGCCGAGGGCCGACCTGCGCCCTACCGCGACACCGATCGACAGCCGAAATCGATACCCGCGTCGAAGGACTGCCCACCGTCCACCGACGCGGCCGAAAAGGACCACCCGACAGCTAACGGCTCCTGCCGGAGTTACGCCGCGCGATTAATAATCGATAGTCGAACGAGCACCCGAAAGCACGACCCGCGCTGCGTGCAACCGCGGTGCATTGCATGCACCCTCCGGCATTGCATACTCGCACACCGACAGTATACGTACTCGCACGCATTGTACACTCGCTCACATACATTATACGTACTCGCACATATAATTTATACGTGCTCGCACACATACATTATACGTACTCGCACATCTATATTATACGCACTCGTCACTATCACTCGTCTCGCGCGCACATACACACACACACCTCGTACACCTATACATACACTCACGCTGTACCAACACACATTTACACGCAATAAAGTACATTTCTACCAAACATCAATTCGCATTCGTGTCTCGATACCACTTTCACGAACCCAGGATCCCGACCATAGACATAGTATATCTAGACCGAGCGTTTGCCTTTATATAATGAGTGAGGGTAAAGATACACGTAGAAAAGGACATACTCTGTTTCGTGCCCCTTGCGTTCTTTCTCGCTCGCACAGAGCATAGCGCTCTCTTTCGTCATGCTACGTGCGAGCGAGAGAGAACGCAAGGGGCACGAAACAGAGTATGTCCTTTTCTACGTGCACCTCGGCTCCCACTCCTCAATACTCGGTCTAGATATACTATGTCTATGATCCCGACCGAGTTATCCGTCGCCCGCCTCGCGAAAGCGGCTTGTTACAACAACTTTAGGAACTATAATCTTCATATACATTTTAAAAGGCACTTAATCGTTATAAAAATGAAATGGGAAAAGATGAAAAGAAAAATGTCTTCCGCTCTGAACTAACTTACAGCTAAATAGAAACAATTTGAAACAAAAAAACCTGCATTTTTTTTTGCATTGACAAAGTACGATAACAAATTGACATTTATAATATCGTTAGCTCTCGTCTCTTTTTTAGACTATTTGACAAGAATAATTACATATACGTAACAAATTAAAACTCATGTGGACACCGCCACAGTACATAACTGTGCTTATAAAGACGAAACTGAATTATATAAGTATAATTGCATAAACATGAATATTACAATACAAACAATAACAATATAAAAAATGCTTTCTTATGCTAAAAATTTTCAGATTGCAGCCTGCCTTTACAAAGAAAGATTGCTTGAAGCAGACAGCTTCTTACGGTTTTCTAACTCTAAGATACTTTTCAAAAATAGTATTGCATACCGGACATCGATTACGTTCCAAACGTTCGATGCATTCACTGCAACAGACAAGATGACCACAGGGTACAAAAATGTATGTTCGCTCATTGGTAAAACACAGTGTGCAAATATCTTCGGAAGGCTTCTCTCTTGATATATTCTGACTGTTTTCAAGATCCCAATTTATAGTGTGGAATGGAAGTTCTTCGGAGGCATTACTATTATCCGAATACCAATATCCATAATCGTCATCCGGCACCTCATATATCAATGCAACATCTGTGAAGAGAAAAAGGAAATAAAATTTATAATATTGCTTATATATTTGTGTGAAAAAAATTAACTTTGACTTTATATTTTTCAGTAGCTGCGTACTGCTAAATAGTAATAAGATTATCCTGCATATTGCTGAGATTATTCTCCAAAGTTGAAATATTTAATACAGTTTCAGACGTCTCGTTTTGTCCTGTTGGAATCGTTTCCTGTGTGGATGCCGTCACGTTACTATCATTGAACTCAGGTTCTGAGTCCTTATCTGAAAGAAAGAGTGTTACTTTTATTCTGCTTCATGTAGTATAAGCTGCAATGCGTCTCAACAGATATGCAGACATTATTAGTAATATAATCAATGAAAACTTAAAATTTCGTTTGAAAAATATTAAATTAATGACATATCTTTTTTACCTGTGTTTGCTTCTGAGTTTTTGTCTTTCTCTCTTGGACGAGGTAATGAAATTCTATTTCTGCGTCGATATGTACGTCTAATGTTAGTCCTCTCTGAAATAAAAAAATTAAATATTTTTTGAAAAGTGAACATATTATAAAATCATATATAATTTAAAAAATTCTAATTTGCTATTTATGTTGTTTTTTTTTCATTTTAATAAACTGAAAACAACAAGATTGTTCAGTCTCTGAATCTTAAAGAATGAAAAAAAGATTTAAATGAATTTAGTACTTGCGAGATTGAAGAAAAGTAAATAAAAGAATAATATTTACCTGTTTGGATAGGTACGTTAAAATCATCTGCAAAGAATGTTCTGTCTGCAACTTGTACGTCATATGACAACGCTTCATCTGAAAGAAAATGTAATTATATATATGTTTGGAACAATTGTCTAATAGATTATAATTGTCGTTTGATTGAATATCATAAAAATAAAATTGTAGCTATATATGGACACTTAAATCTACCGCATATTTAAGCAAATGTAATAATAAATATATGGTCTTTATTTTGAATCTTGTCTTATACATAGATGAAACGTGTATATTGTGTCAAATTGACAATCAGATGGCTGCATTTATTGCTAAATGTGTAAAATATGCGGTAAGAACAATAATTCTAATACTAGTATAATTTACATACCATCAAATGATGCCAATTCTTCAATCTGAAAAATATCATTCCTTGTGTTAACCATCAGTAAAAATTGCTTCAATGGCAACCTGAAAAATATTATAATTGTAAGTTATAATAATCATCCATTATTTAACTCAATGCATAACAGAAAAATTTATATATATATATATATATATATATATATATATATATATATATATTTGCATACAAAATACCTTTTTTCGATTAAGCTCTTTTGCGCATTTATAATTTTTGTATTACGATCTCTATTTGTCCGTGTACGGGTCCGTCGGGGTTGAATACCGTTTTTCAAGCGTCGGAGATCCAATTCTTGATCAGCAATTAAATTTTTTAATTTTTCTACAAAAGAAGACAAATAATTCAAATTAATATATGAAATTTAGTGAACAATTATTTAGAAATGAAAAATGAAAACAAGTATTATTCCACAATAATATTTTATCATTAACATTACCTAAAAATGTCCAAACATTTATGTTTCTTGTGCCTAATTTCTGCGTTGCAATGTTGTGAAAACTTTCCACTATATTGTTAGTGCGGATGAGACAATCATAGGTGCTAATTTTTGACGCCATATTTGACCATGTAAGCCTCAAATAAGACATGAATTGTAAGACATTTGGATGTTCACGAGAAAGTAGATCAGCTTCAGCTTGTATAATAAGCAAAGCTTCGTTAAACATATCTGCAGGTAGCAAAGGCAATGCCATTGTCACGGAAAGTATAGTTTGCGGAGCATGAGAAAGCTCTAATTTTCGCCACTTACGCAGCACAGCCTATAATAAATAAAATAAATGTAATATTAATTTAATGTAAATGTATTGAAATAGTTAACATATATATAAATAAATATATAATAGATATATAAGAAGGTCATCACATGAACTTTACCTGATTGAAATGGAACCAACATCCACTTAATTTTACTTTGGGAAACTTATTACTCAGTGACTTGATTGCAGCCATTTCATAATCACTCATTATAAATTCAACATTTTGTTCAAGCTGTGATATCAGCTGCTTAATTTTGTCCCACAAAGCATCATAAAAAGTGGTTGTATGTGCATCACACATTATGAATAAAGTTGCAATGCCCTGGAAAGATTAAGTAATCTATAATATTATTGTTACTTTTTGGAACACAATTAAATAAATATGAAATTAAATAAATATCTTACCGTATCCATATATCGTATATGTACTGAATAAAACTGTGCAATATATGGTGTGCGAGGAAGAATCTTGAAAGAAATAAATATAATTTTCTTTTATATTCTGATTTCAAACTATATCATATGTAAGAATATAATTTTACGATATAAATTTTATTAATTGCAATAAAGTATCAACAGAAAACAATCAGACTTACAGAAAATGTTCCATCCACATAGATTTCAGTAGCTGATGATAAACCTTCTAATAAATCAGTAGTTGATAAAATGATTGCAATTTTGTCATTATTTGAAATTACACTCGCTTGATAGATATTTTTCATTATGTCAGAATTTTCGATAATATCACGTAATGATGCCAATGTCTCGGGTACAGATGGTCTGACCTTAACGCGTTCACGATGCATGGAACTTCTTATAGATGGAAAACTCAAATATTGTCCAGCATTTGGATTACTAAAAATTAAAAAAAAAAAGGATTCTAAAAATAATACAATATAAATATAGTAAGTACACTAACAATGAATATTACCGATATGACCAAAGCGATTTTTGATTCGCACCTATCCTATTCTCTTCAGTTTTTTATAAGAAAAAAACGTGGTAACTCAACTATGTTCATAGGACGTCCGTTTCGACATCCATTTTATGCCCAATCGCGAACGTTTAAATTGAATGTTTCCAGAACGGTTAATGTGTGTAGTACAAAAGTTTTATGTTTATGTCGATGATACTTTAATTAAAAGCTATGAGTGCATGATTATTGGATTATTGTGTAATCTACTTTAATTTATTAAACGTACATGTAAATGTTTTATTTATCGGTTGTAATTAAGTAAAATGATTTATATTAATAGTCCTATATTAATAATAGTTCTATCTATAATAATGCTTAGAAGAAAAAAATTTACAGATTTTTCTCAAAAGACAGATCTTTTGACGACAAATGTTTTACTGGTAAACATAAATTTATTCGATAAATTAAAGTCCATAAGAGTAAAATCCGAAGAAATTAAAAATTAGTTAAGTTAACATATATTGATTACAAAATGAATAAAAAAAAATGTGGAAAAAATGGTTATAACCCAGGTAAATAAAATAATTATTTCTTTGTTGCTGGATTTTATATATTTATAAATATAAGTATATTTTCTAGATCTTAATAAAACTCGCCAATTTATGATAAAAGGTAACAATGTGGTAGAAACGTACAAACGTATATCTTTTGCTATAAGAAATAACTCTGTTAAAATCTATCAAAATATAATGATGAACTCATTAGCAAAGTAAACAAATCGAACATAAAGGGTAAGTATTGATATAGATAATTATTATTATTATTGATAAAGAAAAAATGTCATGTTTGTATTAAATAATATTTTTAAATAGCTCAATCCCGAACAGAAAGAAATGTGCAAATGAAAGTACCCAGACAGCACAAAACGTCCTCAGGATCATCCTGAATATGTCCAGGATGGTTCAGGATATTTGTAGGATGTTTTAAGATATTATTATAAATATATTTTATGAAAATTTAATATGCATACATGATTACTTTCGGTTATGTAGGCTATTTAATATAATTTAGAAATTTTAAGTATTGTAATAAGTATTAATGTCCTATAAATGTCCATTGGATAACCCCTGGATGTCTGTAGGATATCTGCCTTGTCTATTATATTGGATGTCCTTTGGATTTCCAGAGGATATAACATGTGCAATTAATTGTTAACATTAATTTCGTTTAATATTAATAATTGAATTTGATGCGCACATTTTCATATATTCAAAATTATTATTTATTTAATATTTCATGAGAAATGTTACTATGCGCAACATTCCAAAAACTTTACAAAAAATAGTATTCAACCGCTAGTTCGTTTGTTTACCGCTATGCGACGCGCGAACTCGTATTTGAGATTTGGTCATGAGAATTATATAAAGCTTGCAAAGAGCAACTAACAGGAAATTAAAAATATAATTATTTTTTATCAGTTCAATTTCTGATGCAATCCCAACATAGGGAATTCAGATATTGGATTGTTTTGAAAATATTACACGACTCAAACCCGGAAGCCAAACCTAAAATATTCATGTACAGCACGAAAACCTCAAATATTAAAAAACGTGAACTATTTTTAGTATTAGATTTTTAGTATTGGTAGTAAATAACAGAACGCAATCTTAGTTTATATTTAAATTTTAGAATTTGTTCCTTTTAACGTATGAAAAATATCCCTAACATATCCTATAGAAATCCTTAAGATGTTCCACAGGATCTCCCTGGATTCTCCAGAGGCTAGTGTACGGCTATCATTTACTCTTCCTCAGGACATCCAGAGGAGATCCGAGGATTAAAATAGGATATCCTCAGGATATCCTACAAGTATGTCCTGGATGTCCTTTGGACGTCCTAAGGACATCCTTGTGCTGTCTGGGTATAACGTCAAATGCGTATCAAGAAATAATGCAAGCATCGTTTTGGCTGTATCGAACCTAACGGATCGGTTGCCAATAAAGAAGAAGAAACAGAAAAAGTGCATCGTTTATAAATATTCATGTATTACAAGTGTTGATAAATCTAAGAAGTGGCAATTCTGTTTCACAATATTGTTTAAAAACACAGTTGCCACTTCTTAGATTTATTAACAGTCAAAATATACAAATATTTATAAACAATAAACTTGGTCGAAAATGTTTATTAATCCTACATCTAATAAGTGGCCAGACATATGTGATGTACATATATATATAAGTAGTGTAAAATATTCTTACCTTCTACACACTGAATCAAATATTTCCTTCAGATCCATACAAGTCTCGCGAGAGAGTTCCAGCATTTTTTCTTTCATTTGATGTTGCAACATGATGAACGGTGATTTTGCGTGATTATGTGTTTCCAAAATTTCTACATTATTTTTGTTAACGCTTAGTGCACCTCGACATCTGGTTGTCCGGCGTGTATTGCATCGAAAAATATAGTCACAGCGTTTATCTCTGTAGTAGACATAATCATCATGTACGTAAAGAAGCGATCCTTTTTTTTCCAGATATGACTTCCAACTGTGAAAAAAAAAAATTTTCTAATTGTATACATATAATATTTCATATCACAAATTTCGATTCGATTGATTTTATTAAAATAAAAATGTAGATTTTCTAGCTAAGATATTTAATGCTTTAATTGCACACATTAATATAACAGCAAAAACTTTTTTCTTTTCGTTGTAGTAGATACTTACACTAGTAGCCATTCCGTAGGCAAAGGAGTGGCGAAAAAACAATGTTAGTTCTTGCAAACTTTTTAAGAATATTAAGTTACAAAGGCAGTTTAGGACATAAAGAGAACAACATGAGCAAAATTACTACAACAAGAGCTAACCGAAACGACATGAGCATAAGCGATACGACATGAGCAGAAACATAGACATAGTATATCTAGACCAAGCGTTTGCATTTATTTAAGGAGTGGGGGTAAAGCTGTAGAAAAGGACATACTCTGTTCCGTGCCCCTTGCGTTCTCTGTCGCTTGCACGTAGCATAGCGAAAGAGAACGCTATCCTAAGGCCCGTTCTACAATAAGTCGTATGTCGTTGGTCGTTAGCAAATTGACCAACGACAGTCGATTATTCCGAGAATATTCGACTGTAATTGGTCAATTTGCTTACGACTAACGACATACGACTTATTGTAGAACGAGCCTACGGGTGAGCGAGAGAGAACGCAAGGAGCATGGAACTAAGATTATATTAAAGAAGGTTAAGTCATGAATTAAAACTGTGTGTATCATCCAGAATCCCATGATGCATTGCGAAACGCCGCGAGAGTCAATAACAAGTCTACCTTATTTGGCATCTCTTTTTAATATTTAGCATCTCTTTTCAATAGCGACTGCGCACACGTTAATTCTTTGCAATGCATTAAGGGTTTCAGGATGCTCGTGACTTAACCTTCTTATATATAACCTTACATGGAACAGAGTATGTCCTTTTCTACGGGCATCTTTACCCCCACTCATTAAATAAATGCAAACGCTCGGTCTAGCTATACTATGGCTGCGTTTCGATATTCACTGCCAGTACTGAAGATCTATAGTTTACGTTATGTATACTATAGATTTTCAGTACTGGCAGTGAATATCGAAACGCAGCCTATGTCTATGAGCAGAAACAAAGTTAAAATGGAGATGGTCGCCTTCTTCTCCTTTTCCGCGAAAACCGCGAGCGCGAGAATGCGTTCAGGAGAAAAAGCAGCTCAGTGAGCGTTCAGGTGAAAAAGCAGCTCAGTGAGCGTTCAGTGATTCTTTAATCTGATTGGTTCTTGCTTTCAATTCCTCGTTAAATCTAGAGTCCTAGATTATCAGAGAGGCGCCAACTCTACCCCCACCATGCACACTGCCGCCATCTTAAGACACAAACATCAGTAGTGCTTATATATATATGTGGCGGATAATCCACCACCAAGTATAAGCGCATGCCATATAAGGCGCGCGAAATACTCGCGGGAAATAAAGGTCCACGCGCTAATCACGTGCCGCGCGCACAACAAGGACCACGCGCTAAGCACGTGCCGCGCGCAGGACGAAGAACACGCGATAAGCACGTGCACAACAGCTCAGGTAGTCAAATACCTAACCGCGAGACGGCGAATTGGGCAAACCGAAATCTCGCTATCAGAATACCATCAACAACAGTATATAAGGTAGCGATGCGACAAGGCAGATCAGTCTGCTCACGCTTTCGAGAGTGCAAGCAACAGATACGTGAGCACGACTCTTTTGATATCCGCCTAGAGCGGCTAAAAGCTGTTGAACAGCGCCCCTACAGGTTCGCCTTCACAACCGCTGCCGCCCCGATCACCAGGGGCCGACCTACGGCAGAGAGCGGACCAGGAGAGCACACAGCAAACGAGCGAACGAGCAAATAGACGAGTGCAGTGGTCACTACTGCCCTGGAAGCTGGAGCCGCTGGAGATACCGGCCGCCACCTTCACACGACCTCCAAGGTGCCTGCTCGCTACCTGGGACATACGGCTAAGGAGGTACACGTCACCCTCCTATCCAGGAACGGTGCCAGCGCTTCTAACACCACCAGCGCTAACGCCGCCCAGTAGCGGCGCTAAGAGAGGCGGCAGACAGGAATGAGCCACTCAGACGGACCGTCGCAGCCTAGTGCATCGCGGCACACAACAGCATCAGCCGCAGACACGGGAGCGAGCCACGCAGTCCTCCGACTCAGACTGGGAGGCCACGACCAAAACGACGGCCACGCAAACAGAGGCGATTCATCACAGAGCCTCCACGCGCCTCCGACGAGCTGCTTCAACGCCAGCGAAGCCCAGGGTCTCGTCCGAACACAGATCCTTGAAGTGGACCAAGACCACACCACAAATCTCGTGGCGAGAAAACCTCGCCACGCGTAGGGGTCGCTAACGCGACGCAATCGGCCCTTTTCAGGGCCACACAAAAAATTTTAACACTTGTACATATAACCCGGAGAATATATTTATTGTCGATACATAGAACGTGCATTCTACCTTTCAATCGACATCCTATCTTCGAACACATCCAAGCAACCTCCACAATATATATATATATATATATATATATATATATATATATATATATATATATTAGGTGTACAAATAAGTTTCCGCCGTTTTTTATCAAAAATTGGGCATTTATTGTGAAAGAACGGAACCTAATGTTTTATTTGAAGTATTGTCCATCGCTTGCCACTACTTTTTCCCATCTTTCTGGCAGCATACGGATACCGCGTCGGAAGAATGCTTCATCTTTTGAGGCTATCCACGAATCGACCCAATTTTTGGTATCTTCATATGATGTGAAGTGTTGCTCAGACAGCCCATGCGCCATCGATCTAAACATGTGGAAATCAGAAGGAGCAATGTCTGGTGAATACGGCGGGTGGGGTAAAACTTCCCAATTGAGTGTTTCCAAATAGGTTTTGACCGGCGCCGCAACATGTGGACGAGCATTATCATGCAGGAGAAAAACTTTGTCGTGTCTGGAGTAGTGGGCGCGCTTTTCCTTAAGTGCTCGACTCAATCTCATCAATTGTGTTCGGTAGACAGCCCCAGTAATGGTTTCGTTCGGTTTGAGCAACTCATAATACACGACACCAAGCTGATCCCACCAATCATAACAAGAGTTTTTTTCCATGAATATTTGGCTTAGCTGTAGATGTTGAAGCATGGCCAGGTGGTCCCCATGATTTCTTCCTTTTTGGATTATCATAGTGGATCCATTTTTCATCACCAGTGACTATACGGTGCAGATAACCCTTTTGTTTATGCCTGGCAAGCAGCATTTCACATGTGAACAATCGGCGTTTAACGTTTCTCGGCGTCAGTTCATATGGAACCCAATTTCCTTGTTTTTGAATGAATCCCAATTATTTCAACCGATGTGAAATTGCTTGTTGAGTCACTCCCAATGTAAGTGCAAGTTCTTCTTGCGTTTGGCACGAATCTTGATCCAATAATGCTTCCAATTCCGCGTCTTCATACACTTTCGGCCTTCCGCTACGTTCTTTGTCTTCGATGTCAAATTCACCGTTCTTAAACTTTTGAAACCACTCACGACAACTTCTCTCACTTAAGGCAGCCTTACCATATGCTTCTACAAGCAATCGATACGCCTCAGCTGCAGATTTCTTCAAATTGAAGAAGTAAATCAAAAGTTCCCGCAAATGACGCTTATTCGTCTCAAAACTCGACATTTTCGCACACAAAAGAATATATTATACTGATAAAAAATCACTAATATTTTAAGGTTATGTTATTGACTGATGTCCAATCTTACGATAAGGAAGTTTTACATCTGACAATTTTAACCATAACTTACTGGTGGCGCCAACTTTTGTCAAACGGCGGAAACTTATTTGTACACCTAATATATATATATATATATATTAGGTGTACAAATAAGTTTCCGCCGTTTGACAAAATATATATATATATATATATATATATATATATATATATATATATATACTGTGACGTTGCCGTCTCGCGCGCGTCCGCCGAGTCCCTCTCCGATCGAAAAAGCGCGGGCTAAAGGGCCGCGCCAGTCGAATAATTGCGAGAACCGTACCGTTACCTCCAGAGAGGCGACATTAATTGAGATTTCGAGCTTAATATTAATTCCGTTTATTATTTCTTTTTGTATGATGATTTGAGTTGGGAGCCTCATCGGAAGAAAGAGCGGGAAGTCAGTAAAACACCACGGAAAGTATCTTTGTCAAGGATGACCGCCGAGGGGCAAGGTGTCAGCAATTCGATTATTCAAAGCATCTAACGTCTAGCTACATCACGGCAGGATCAGGACCCGCACACGTGATGCGCAACGCACGGGACAGCGAGAGGATCCTCGCGCAAGGACACAGGCCCGTGCGGATTCGGTCCTCGCGGAGAGGCTGCAATCCTGCACCCGATGACGTGACACGGCCCCGGAAAAGACGAAAAGAGGGGTGGTAGCGATACTTCCGGCCAAGCCGTTCGCCCTAGACCTCGCGACGGCCCCGCAGAAAGGGCCCCAGCTAATTATTGTTTGTAATACCGAGGGCGCGCGCACCCCCGATACGACCGTGAGCGCGCCGCCCGCCAGCCGCAGCGCGTGATAACGCGTGATTGGTCGCGATAATACGCACCCCGTGTGCGCAGCCCCGGCTGGCCCACAGGTATCGATCCTGGATCGCGACGATCCGGGATAAGACTGGCGTGAGCTCGCGTGCGGAACAGCGATTTTGATATAGAAGCGATCTTGAAAGGCGAGAGCAAGCGAGAGTGATTGCGGCCACGAACGGAGAGGACCCCGGCGATCTCCAAGGGCGGACTATCTGTGAGCGGGAGGACATCGTCACCCCGAGCCGTTCCGACGGGAAGAGAAGTACCGGTGAGGTTATCCTCCGCCATATTCGCCACTCGCGATCGCGCCCAGAATCGTTTCGTTCTGTCGTCGTCGCCGTGAATTCGTACTTTGGTGTACGGTCTAAGCCCGATTCTTTAGTGTAGATTTTCGCGTCACGGCCACGTCGTCAAGTGATTGGAGCCCCGGAGCCTCGAAAGTATCAGTTTCCGCGGATCGAGACATTACCTCGCGTTTTTAATAAACCGTGTGTCGTCTCTCTGGAGATTCGGATTCCGTAGATTATATTTGCGTTGATTCTCGCACGTCTAGCGTTTAAGTCTCGTTTGTGCTGTATGTCGGTCGTTTGAGTGGGAGTGTGAGTCGCGTCAATTTGTTATATTACTTTTATCTTTCGTTTGTGAAACTTCGCGTATAAACTTTGCGTGCACGGCCGGTGCAACTTTCCTTCACGATTATTGTACTACTCACGCGGTTGCGTGAGAGTGTGAATCGCGTAAATTCGACGTATTATATCGGTTGTAAAGCACCGCGTCTCGAAATTGTGAGCGCGTTTTGTGAGAGTTTCCTCGCGATTCTTGCATGAATTGCGTGCGTGTGTGTGCCGAGTATTCGATTCTGCGTAACCTGTCCGCCCGAAATCGAAGCATGTCCGCGTTGTATTAATTGCCTGTTAATCTTAAGTTGCGTATTGATAATTTAGCGGTAATAGCGGGCGATAAGATCGCCGTTGGCGAGGCGATATCGAGAATTGATTCGGTCTTGCGCCCGAATTATAGACGAACATAATAATCAATTTCTTCGCAGTGCGAGGCGTAATTCAAGCCGAGCGGACATTCCGGCCGATCTAACGGGTCGGTCTCGGCGTACGCATTACGGGGTTTCGTGCCCCGCGTCTAACACCCAGTCTCGCAGCCGCGTTTCTTTTACCGCTGCCGTATATCCGCGCGGTTTATCATTATTATTCTCGAGGAGCTGCGGCTCCCGCTATTCTAATAAATCTGTTAATTTCTTAGTTTAATTGGCGAGTTACTTTTCAGTTGTGTTTGTCGTTTCCGTAATTGTCGCCTCTTGCATAAATTATCGCGTTAGAACAACACTCGCCCTGGCGAATTCCGACAAATTTCTTTCGCATTTATTTCGCGCTTATTTCGTGTTTCGCGAATTGATACGTGAAAGATCGTATCTGGCGCCCAAGTTCGATTCTCGCGATTATCTCTCGGATCTCGTCACGGTACGCGCAGAACTCCTAACATCCCGTTCCCACCTGGCGCGTGGATCTTTTTCTCCGTTTTCCCGTTTTTGTCAACGACCATTCCGCATCTCCCGTTCGGCGAATTAGCTCCTGTTCGTGGGCGCAATTTACACTCGCGCGACGGAGAGAACGAGTCGGCGGCCGCGTTTATCGCTCAGCCGCGAGACGGTAGGAAAAGTCGTCGCAATACATACACATATATATACACATATATACATATATATGTTTTAAATATGTGCAGCTTAATTTCTTCATATATAACATATACAGGGTGATTTTTTAACTTGAAACTGTAAAATATCTCGGAAAGTAAGCTTTATCGAAAAAAATGTTTCTAACAAAAGTTGTAGGGTTCGGAGGGGGCCACATGATAAAAATATGAATTTGACCTTGAGTGACCTTTTCAAGGTGAGATCAATGTGATCGACGTTTTCTTAAATGGAAACCCCCTTTTTTATTACATATTCTTGTAGCTTATCTTGAGAGCTTTTCAAAACACTATAATAAAGTATTTTTTCATTAAGTACTTTTTGAGTTATTTTATATCTTAATCTAACATATTTTGATATAAAAAATAAAATATCTCGTAAAATATTTAGTTTTCGATAATCTTACCGTAATACTTTTATGTATAGAATAATAAGACAAATCAATTGGTATAAAAAAAAAAAAATAATTGTTTAAAAAAATACATTGTAAATAATTACATACTTTTTCTTAAAAACAATTTTTTTTTTATACTAATTGATTTGCCTCATTATTCTGTACATAAAAGTATTACGGTAAGATTATCGAAAACTAAATATTTTACGAGATATTTTATCTTTTATATCAAAATATGTCAGATTAAGATATAAAATAACTCAAAAAGTACTTAATGAAAAAATACTTTATTAAAGTGTTTTGAAAAGCTCTCGAGATAAGCTACAAGAATATGTAATAAAAAATGGGGGTTTCCATTTAAGAAAACGTCGATCACATTAATCTCACCTTGAAAAGGTCACTGAAGGTCAAATCCATATTTTTATCATGTGACCCCCTCCGAATCCTACAACTTTTGTTTGAAACATTTTTTTCGATAAAGCTTACTTTCCGAGATATTTTACAGTTTCAAGTTAAAAAACTCACCCTGTATAAGACATTTCTACTTACCGTGGTAACAAGAAATTATAACAAGAAATATGCACTTATTTAAACTTTTAATATTAACACAACCACATTTGATTGACAGCTGTCAGGCTGTACGTGTGACATTTGTATTCTAACATGGCGGCTATTTTAATCGACCAATCAGGAAGTGGAACGAGTTGGCGCCTCTCTGATAATCTAGGACTCTAATTGAATCTAAGTGTAGAAACCAATGAGAGCTCACTGAGTTATTACAAGTGCTTTTTCTCTTAGGTATCGATCATGTTACTTTTCCCCTAAGGCGGAAACGTGAAAAGTGAAAAATTTTGCCATTAATTTCAATGATAATATTTTTCACTTTTCACGTTTCCGTCCTAGAAAAAAGATTACATGGCCGATACCCTGAACACAGCCATATTTAACATACTTTCTGTTTATTAATGCTGCATTCATCCGCGTTCGATATCCGACATTTCCAATAAAAGAGCTCGCTTTCTAAAAATAAAAATGTTGCTTGCTAGAATTTTCTAGATGGACGAAATACCTGGAAAACAGCCTGGTACAACAGTTTATGTGTACAATGACTACACTTATAACAAAGATTCTCGCAATAATCACATTTTACGATGCAGTACTCGTCGTTCTTCAAGATGTCTTGGTACTATAATCATTGATAAAAATGGCGAAATATTTTTAAATCAAGAACATAACCATACTAAGACACAATGGAAAATACAACAGTCTGCTATGATATTAGAAATGTTACAACTTTGCCGAGAGACGTCTTTGCCTCTAAAAGAAATATTCGATAACGTCTGTCGAAAGTAAGCACATATTTTATTCTTTAGTTTTATTAAAGCAATTTTAAAATAAGATAAAAAGATATCAAGTGCACACGTGAAAGAAGTGCTCTATAAAAAAATGTTACTTTTGTGTAACCTGTTAAAAACTTGTATCACAAAATGTCATCATTGTGATTTATAAGTTATATAAGTTATAATTCTACATTTCTATATGTATGCATACTTGATATGTGAACTGTTATAAATTGATAATTAGAAACTTCTTTGCATTCAAAATATAGATTTAATACATATGAAATTGATTGTTTAATAGAACCAATTTCTTCATGTACTATTGTTGGTGAATAAGTTACATAACTTCTAACTTACTTTTAACTTCTTACATTATTTATAAACCATATAATTTAATTGCTTCTATTAAATTACTTCTATTATAAGAACAATCAATTTCATATGTATTAAATCTGTATTTTGAATGAAAAAGAAGTTTCTAAAAATCTCTGTATATCAGTTCATACATCAAGTATATACATAGAAATCTGGAATTATAACTTTTATTACATTACTTATAAATTATGATATATCTACAATAACACACGACTAAATTACTTATATTATAAGAACAATCAATATTTGATACGTATTATATCTTTATTTTAATATTGAATGACTAAATATAGAAAAATGAAGAAATACCTTTTCTAATTGAATCCAGTTCCATTACAAAACAAATTGTTTTCCATATCTTTCATAAGTTGTTTAACGTCATCTATTGATGAAAGAATAATTTTGTTTATTTCGGGAGTTGCATTGTTAACAGCATTGATAATCTTTCTAAAGATAAGAAAAAAATAAATTAGACGAAAAAATATATTTGATTAATATTACAAACATGTATAAAAAATAGTAGTATTGTAAGAGATATTATATATAGTATTATAAAAATGCTAATATACAGTACTATAAAAATGTTAATACCGTGACAGAGAGATTATTATATATTTTTATACAACATTTTATTTTCAAAGTATCTTTATTGATATAAGATGATATAAGATTCTCATTATTATGTAAATTAATTCAACTCCATTTTTCTGGCAAAAGTTTTGTTTCAAAATCTTCAATTAATAAATGAACTGAAAAATCTTCAGTACTTGTTTCAGTTATTGAATTGTGAAAAGTTATCTGAAATTAATTTTAATAATATAGGGAATTTCTGAAATGAATTTCTCAGACATATTGCTTATATTTTCCATAATAAAATTATATACATAATTAATTAAAATTATATTAGGTGTACAAATAAGTTTCCGCCGTTTTTTATAAAAAATTGGGCATTTATTGTGAAAGAACGGAACCTAATGTTCTATTTAAAGTATTGTCCATCGCTTTCCACTACTTTTTCCCATCTTTCTGGCAGCATACGGATACCGCGTCGGAAGAATGGTTCATCTTTTGAGGCTATCCATGAATCGACCCAATTTTTGGTATCTTCATATGATGTGAAGTGTTGCTCAGACAGGCCATGCGCCATTGATCTAAACGTGTGGAAATCAGAAGGAGCAATGTCTGGTGAATACGGCGGGTGGGGTAAAACTTCCCAATTGAGTGTTTCCAAATAGGTTTTGACCGGCGCCGCAACATGTGGACGAGCATTATCATGCAGGAGAATAACTTTGTCGTGTCAGGAGTAGTGGGCGCGCTTTTCCTTGAGTGCTCGACTCAATCTCATCAATTGTGTTCGGTAGACAGCCCCAGTAATGGTTTCGTTCGGTTTGAGCAACTCATAATACACGACACCAAGCTGATCCCACCAATCATAACAAGAGTTTTTTTCCATGAATATTTGGCTTAGCTGTAGATGTTGAAGCATGGCCAGGTGGTCCCCATGATTTCTTCCTTTTTGGATTATCATAGTGGATCCATTTTTCATCACCAGTGACTATACGGTGCAGAAAACCCTTTTGTTTATGCCTGGCAAGCAGCATTTCACATGTGAACAATCGGCGTTTAACGTTTCTCGGCGTCAGTTCATATGGAACCCAATTTCCTTGTTTTTGAATGAATCCCAATTATTTCAACCGATGTGAAATTGCTTGTTGAGTCACTCCCAATGTAAGTGCAAGTTCTTCTTGCGTTTGGCACGAATCTTGATCCAATAATGCTTCCAATTCCGCGTCTTCATACACTTTCGGCCTTCCGCTACGTTCTTTGTCTTCGATGTCAAATTCACCGTTCTTAAACTTTTGAAACCACTCACGACAACTTCTCTCACTTAAGGCAGCCTCACCATATGCTTCTACAAACAATCGATACGCCTCAGCTGCAGATTTCTTCAAATTGAAGAAGTAAATCAAAAGTTCCCGCAAATGACGCTTATTCGGCTCAAAACTCGACATTTTCGCACACAAAAGATTATATTATACTGATAAAAAATCACTAATATTTTAAGGTTATGTTATTGACTGATGTCCAATCTTACGATAAGGACGTTTTACATCTGACAATTTTAACCATAACTTACTGGTGGCGCCAACTTTTGTCAAACGGAGGAAACTTATTTGTACACCTAATAAATCACATAATCAATTCATTAATTAATCATAATTTACTTCTTCTATTATATCTCTAGAAAGGTTACTAGGTACATTTATCAACACAGGATCAATACATTTCTGAAAAAAAAGAATTAGTAGTACATGTTTTCATTTAATATAAAGAACAAGAAAATTATATTATTACAATATGTTCGGGAGTCGACCTCGACGAGATCGCCCGAATCTTGAGAAACGCTCAGAGATGAGCGAGAAGCGGTGTGTAACGCGAATCCGTAGATCCGCTGGAGGATAAGGAGATTGAGAAAAGAATCGAGTGCAGATTGTTTGCAATGTTCTTTTATTTGAATGATAGGAGCGAGTGACGGCACGTATTCCGCGATTTCTACGGAGATCTTCGAAATGTCCGGTTAATTACTGCCCTTTTTCGCGGTTCGGAAATCTTGATTAAGAGCTTCTTGCTAGAAACTCTCGCGAGAGCGGAAATCTTGACCGCGAACGCTGGATGGAATTTAGCGCGAGGCAGAGGACATTCGCGATGCGGATAACGAGCGTCGACTCTCGAACTCCAAACAATTAACTTTCACAATATCTGAGCACTAAATAATTAAAGAATACGAATTGAGATGTGACCAAATTGCTCGCCGCGAAAATATGAGTGCGATCGTATGCGAGACAATTCAGACCGAATTTGAGACGAGTAAGCCTATTGCGTATGCGACACGAGCGAGAATAAGCGAAATGCGAATGCGAAAAGTCGATGAATTTCGACCGGCTCGAATCGTTGTCGTAGGCAGACTAAATCGACCGACCGCGGCAACTCGCGCTATGCCGATGTGAATAACAAGTTTTTCCGATTTCGAACGTTCTAGAACCAGGTGTTTGTCACGGTTTTTCACTATAGAATAACGCGATCACGCACCGAGCGGGTGATCGCGACGCTTTTTGCTCTCGCTCGTGTTTTGGTTTCTGAGGCAATCGTTTTAATATAACAGCGAAATTTAGAAACGAAATTTTAATGTTTCAATTTTGAACACATTTACTTCTGTTATATTTTTATTTATTAATTTCGATGAATCATTATTATTATTTTTATCAAATTTATTATTTTTATCAGATTTTGATATCACATTTTTTCTTAATGCCCATTTCTATAATTAAAATATAAACGGTCACATTAGGCATGACTTTTATCTTATTTTAAAATATCTTTTTCATTGAAATGTAATTTACATATAAAATCTTTTGAAAGTTCTTTGCTAACTACTTCACTCCATTTTTGTAATAAACAAAGATTCTTAATAAAGAAGTATGCGACATAAATAAAATTAAAATTAATAAAAAAAACTTTAGAAAATTAAATACATACTTTTGAAACTTTAAATAAAGACAGCCCAAGTTTGTCTAACATTTAAAACTTTTTTCTCTTTTTTCTGTTATTCTACCGCTTATACAGCTAGGAACAGTGCAACATTTTTCCATTTTTTATTTTTAATTTACAGATTTCACTAATAAAATTAATTGTTTAACTGTCACATTCACAGACACGGAGAAAACAATCAGCATTTACATTGTTTTACGTCTAAAAAAATATCTCAAAAGCGTATGCCTATCCTTCTTCTATTCTCTAATGTCCGTGATCTTACAAATGAATTTAAGAATCTGGCCCCTGGGACTTGATCAAAATCGACTTTTCACTTTTCGGAAACTTTCTGATCGGTAAATATAGCGAATAGGGGACCCAGCCCCAATGACCTTGACCTTGACATATGTTATCAAGGACATAATTCTGAGTAACTTTTTCTTCTAATTTAATCGTCGCTCGTTGCTTATTAAAAAGTTATTAACAAACAAAAATTTGTAAAAATCAAGATTTATACATAGCCTGACAATGAAAAACTGAATATTTAAGTTAGTTTACAGAAATAGTCCTACATATACTACACATATAAACTGAAATAAACACAAGTTTTTACATATATAGAGTGTTCAAAAATAAAATATAAGGGTAAATATAGCGAATAGGGGACGCAGCCCCAATGACCTTGACCTTGACATATGTTGTCAAGGACATAATTCTGAGTAACTTTTTCTTCTAATTTAATCGTTGCTCGTTGCTTAAAAAGTTATTAACAAACAAAAATTTGTAAAAATCAAGATTTATACATAGTCTGACAATGAAAAACTGGATATTTAAGTTAATTTACAGAAATAGTCCTACGTATACTACACATATAAACTGAAATAAACACAAGTTTTTACATATATAGGGTGTTCAAAAATAAAATATAAGGGTAAATATAGCGAATAGGGGACCCAGCCCCAATGACCTTGACCTTGACATATGTTGTCAAGGACATAATTCTGAGTAACTTTTTCTTCTAATTTAATCGTCGCTCGTTGCTTATTAAAAAGTTATTAACAAAAAAAGTTTGAAATATACCAAAGTACATGCACGGACAGGAAGCAGGCGCGCGCGCGCGCAGACACACACACACACACACACGGGGGGTGCAAGGGGGGCCATCGGCCCCCCTCCCGCACCCACCCCGTCGGTAGGCAGGGTGGACCTCGCTTTACAATGTAGCATGTACTTTTGCATGTGTGTGTGTGTGTGTGTGAGCGCGCGCGCGCGCGCGTGTGCTTCCTGTCCGTGCATGTACTTTGGTATATTTCAAATTTTTTTTGTTAATAACTTTTTAATAAGCAATGAGCGACGATTAAATTAGAAGAAAAAGTTACTCAGAATTATGTCCTTCACAACATATGTCAAGGTCAAGGTCATTGGGGCTGGGTCCCCTATTCGCTATATTTACCTTCTGATCATATCGAATAAATAGTTATATATATAATAGCTGTCCAAGTACCTATACTAAATATATAGTACTTACTAAAAGAAAGATTGTTAGAATGGAATAAAGATTATCTTTTTATTTCTTTTTATTTAAAAATTAGTAATGTAGCACATGATTGTATACGTGGTATGTATGCTAAATTCATGACGATGTAGTATACTAAACTTACATTAGAGTACGCGCGGCATTAATATTTATATTGTGTAAATCATAGCGTCGTCTATCCTAAGTCTCAAAATCATGACAGTCATTTATTGGTCATTTATTTATATCATGACTATTGTGACCAATTGGTCATGACGCGGTTACGACTTCACTCACATCATTTAGCATGTGTGAAATTAATTTGCAGAAAAATGTTATACGATTGAAATCTAGCGAAATCCTTTCAATTAACATAATTATTAATAGACGACTATTAGACTTACTGTATGAAAATTTCTTCGCGGAATTTCACTGTTATAACATTTAATTCTATTTTTTCTGCCAATTAATTTTACACATGTCAGTTATTTAACATAAATATAAAGTTATAAAACTTAATCTTATATAGTTACAAACAAAAATATTAATTTTATTATATGTTTTTAAATGCTTTCTTCCATTTGATATTTTTAATCATTTGATTTGATTCTGTTCTTCATAATGATCAATATAATGTATAATTTTCGCCCTTTTCATTAACTTTAGAAATAAATAATTCTCCCTTGGCTAATAAAATTTATAATTGTTGCTTATAAATTTAATATATAGATATCCTGAAGAAGCCATAACATTGTCATATGCTACAGTAAGGTGTACATTGTACCGTGAAAGAATTAAACTTCGCCCAAGTTTGCCAAAAGACATGGAGACTCTTGCTGCGAGTTTATCAGCATATGTACCTCTTAAAGGATTTTATAAAGACAGTATTACTTGCAACGATGGAAAAATAGCATTAATATTTACAACTGATAAACTCTTACATGTATTAGGAAAGTCAACGGAACTTTATGTAGATGGAACATTTAATGTAAGCTCATGTGCGGTAGTTTAAATACTTATTTTTTTTATATTTTTAGGTTGTTTTCCAGCTAGCCACACAAATCGACATAACAATGATTTTTTGTTTATTGCTCATTAGATATTGAATAAAAACAGAATAATACTTGTGTCGACTTGTCTTATTAGCTGGAAAATAATCTTAGATAAAATAATATGTGATATGTGATATAAATGATATACGTGATATAAATGATATTCTTCGTTTTCAGGTTATTCCACGTGTGCCACTAATGAGTCAAATGTACACTATTCATATCCGACATATGAACGTAGTAAGTACAATATAATTTTTCGCGATATTATATTTATTTGAAGTTATGCGAAATTTTCATATAAATTTACTGTTGTGATTATTTTCTTGACCAGTGTAATTATATATATACGTATATAATATAGTTTGTTAAATTTTTAAGGGTGTTGCAACGATTTTTATCCTGTGTGAATGTCGCTCTAGTGATATGTATAAAGCTATATGGAAAAAAATTGTAGAATTAATACCAACACTTGAAAAAAATGTGAAGTTTTTAATGAGCGATTATGAAATGGCTGCCATGAAAGTGATGAGTAAACAATTTCCAACAGCAAAGGCACATGGATGCTGGTTTCACTTTAATCAGGTATGGTAATTTACTAAATTATTATTAATTAAGAAAAATCATATATGAACATAAAGGACATTGTAACTTGTTTAAAGTCTCACATGGTCTATCTTTCATGGTGTATCTTTCTCTAATACAATTTTTCTGGAATGGTACGTCTTGAGAGTCGTCTTAAGACATATATGTGGTTCGGAATCCACATTAAGCTGTAGGTCCCCTTGTAAGTGGAAAACATTGAGAAGGCAGAGAAGTTGTCTGCGCTATTAGAGATTAGGGCAAAAAGAATACACGAACATACTTTCACAGGCACTTTCGCGTTACTGGAGACGTTTAGGATTAACAGATGCACCAAGAAATGTTTTGTCCATGACTATGACGATGGCATTGATTCCTTCTGATTGCTTTGAAGAAGCATTTTCCCTGATACAACTGGAAGCTAATCAGATTTCCAATAAATATCCTGCTATTTGTGACTTTCTAAATTATATACGCAAAACTTGGCTACCATTAGCGTCAAAAGTTAGTGTTTATGATTGTTCTGTGAGGACAAATAATATAACAGAGAGTTTTCATAATATAGTGGGAAAAAGATTCAGAAAAGGAAATATTTGGAACTTTTTAGGTAATGTTATTATTAATACTTCTTTTCGTTTCACGTAATAAGATGAACAAGTTTTATAACATATTCTATTTACAGATAATCTACAGAAAATAATTGTTGATGAAGAAATAAAACTAAAACGTCTATAGGCAGGCGAGAATATTGGATGTCGTACTAATATTAAAAATAAAAGGCGAGATCATAAAATATTGGAGGCTCAAAGAAATTTTGCAAATGGCAGGTTTGTAATAAAGTTGTGTTAAAGTCCCCTAAAGTATGTCAAGTAATTAATTATTAAAATATATTCTGATACATGTAACATTTCGTTCCTAGAATAATTTTTTATTTAAATGTTAATTAATTTTGTCTGCGTTGCATGCGTAGGTGCACGCATACTTATATATATATATATATATATATATATATATATATATACAGGGTGTCCTAGACCACCCGTACACCCCTTTTCTTTCAAAAACTAAGCATTTGAGAGAAAAACGTTTTGAACAAAAATTGTATGGTTTTGAAGGGAACATAAGATAGTGTCATTGGTTTGACCTTGGATGGCATCGTTAAGGTCAAGTCAAGGACACCTTTAATTTCTTAAATGGAATCCCTTATTTTTTATTGCATATTCTTATAGCTTATGTCGAGAGCTTTCCAAAACACTATAATAAAGTATTTTTTCATTAACTACTTTTTGAGTTATTTTATATTTTAATCTGACATATTTTGATATAAAAAATAAAATATCTCGTAAAATATTTAGTTTTCGATAATTTTACCGTAATACTTTTATATGCAGAATAATGAGACAAATCAATTAGTAAAAAAAAAATTGTTTTTAAGAAAAAGTATGTAATTATTTACAATGTATTTTTTTAAACAATTATTTGTTTTTTTCTTTACACTAATTGATTTGTCTCATTATTCTGTACATAAAAGTATTATGGTAAGATTATCGAGAACTAAATATTTTACGAGATATTTTATTTTTTATATCAAAATATGTCAGATTAAAATATAAAATAACTCAAAAAGAAGTTAATGAAAAAATACTTTTATTATAAAGCTTTGGAAAGCTCTCGACATAAGCTATAAGAATATGCAATAAAAAATAGGGGATTCCATTTAAGAAATTAAAGGTGTCCTTGACTTGACCTTAACGATATCATCCAAGGTCAAACCAATGACTCCATCTTATGTTCCCCTCAAAACCATACAATTTTTGTTCAAAACGTCTTTCTCTAAAATGCTTAGTTTTTGAAAGAAAAGGGGTGTACGGGTGGTCTAGGACACCCTGTATATCTATTGCATATTTGCATTTCTATACTTCTTCATAAATGATATGTGAAATTGTACTTTTTATTGTTTACAGGATAAGTCTTCAATGCTTTTTACATATGTTCAGTGACGGATCTGAAAATTTTTTTCTGGAAGATAAATTAATTTCCAAAGGTACGTCTGTACTGTCACACACACAATAGCGTGATAAATAATATTTAAAATAATATTAAAGTTAACATCTAAATACAAAATTAATATAAATATAATAATAAATTAATACAAATATAATAATGTACAAATATTTATAAACTATGCACTCGGTCGAAAATGTTTAGGAATCCTAAATCTATGTGAAATATGACGGCTACTGTTTAGTATATGTTAAAATATATAAAATTTTCAAATCAGATTTCACATAATTTAGTGAGAATTTAAGTGACTACGCTAAATGCTGATTTTAGTTTACTTCTTGCAGTACTATGATTAGGAACCCTAGTCTATGTTATTAAAAAATATTAAATACATATTTCAATTAAATACGAATCATAAAAATTTGGTTTTTCAGTGGTTATTAATAGGGAATAAGAATTTTCTGTTTTTAATTTTTTACAACTCTTTCTATTTGTTATTATGGTAAATATAGCGAATAGGGGACCCAGCCCCAATGACCTTGACCTTGACATATGTTATCAAGGACATAATTCTGAGTAACTTTTTCTTCTAATTTAATCGTCGCTCGTTGCTTAAAAAGTTATTAACAAACAAAAATTTGTAAAAATCAAGATTTATACATAGTCTGACAATGAAAAACTGGATATTTAAGTTAATTTACAGAAATAGTCCTACGTATACTACACATATAAACTGAAATAAACACAAGTTTTTACATATATAGGGTGTTCAAAAATAAAATATAAGGGTAAATATAGCGAATAGGGGACGCAGCCCCAATGACCTTGACCTTGACATATGTTGTGAAGGACATAATTCTGAGTAACTTTTTCTTCTAATTTAATCGTCGCTCATTGCTTATTAAAAAGTTATTAACAAAAAAAGTTTGAAATATACCAAAGTACATGCACGGACAGGAAGCAGGCGCGCGCGCGCGCAGACACACACACACACACACACGGGGGGTGCAAGGGGGGCCATCGGCCCCCCTCCCGCGCCCTCCCCGCCGGTAGGCAGGGTGGACCTCTCTTTACAACTTACAAAGTACATGCTACATTGTAAAGCGAGGTCCACTCTGCCTACCGGCGGAGAGGGTGCGGGAGGGGGGCAGATGGCCTCCCTTGCACCCCCCGTGTGTGTGTGTGTGTGCGCGCGCGCGCGCGCGCGTGCTTCCTGTCCGTGCATGTACTTTGGTATATTTCAAACTTTTTTTGTTAATAACTTTTTAATAAGCAACGAGCGACGATTAAATTAGAAGAAAAAGTTACTCAGAATTATGTCCTTGACAACATATGTCAAGGTCAAGGTCATTGGGGCTGGGTCCCCTATTCGCTATATTTACCGTTATTATAAAAATTAATATTAATTGCATTTCATTTCAGTCATTAAAGATGACAATCAAGTATGTACATCGAGATCTGATGGACAAGATGTGGCTTCCAAAACAAAATCAAATACATTGTACACTAATACTAACAGTGATATTGATGCAAACATAGCAAAGAGAAAACCGATACAAGAAGAATTATTTAATTATGATGAAGAAAATTGTGTACTCGTAAAATGTTCAAAAAGAACACAACAAAAAAAAACAGACAGAAAGAAGAAAAAAACGGTCAACCACCGACAAAGGTAATGCATAATTTTTATGTTTTATTTACAAATTTCATATTTTTTAAATCTAGTAATATTATATAGCACGCATTATTGAGTTATTTAAAATCACTTTCTTGATTATTACTAATACATAATTCTTGTAAAAAGAAACTCGGATATCCTGGCACGCCAAGTGTTTTTGAATCTCAATTTTAGTCTTTGTATTTATAATTTAATTCAGTCTATGTATATATAAAAAGATGTATATTAAAAAGAATGATTTTCTAAATATTATTGATATAATTACTTTTTGAAAAAGTTGAAGTTTTTATTTTCTATTGATTCAACTATTATCATTATTTTAGTAGAAAACATACACATAAATTTAAATAATAAGATATTTTCCAAAACTTTATAGTCTTTTACTTGATATTAATTATTAATTTCTACTTATATGGTTCTTGAGTCATCTTTGTTTACGCTTATATATTTTTAGATAATAAAATTTTCAGTTTTCAGTTTAATTTTCTGACGATATTGCTTATCTCTGGATATTTCATATATTTCTGTTTTTTTTTATTTCTCCCGTTTTCATTTGTATTTACTTGTAGATAACATTACTTTTATATAAGATTCCTTCCAGCTAGATTTTTCCCATAGAAATAATACATTGAAGCATTTATTTTTTTTTATAAAAGTTTCTTTTTTTTACAAGTTATGTCTAAACATTTTTTGGCATAAGATTTTTCGCATATGCTTAGGGAGAAAAAGGATAGGAATATTAGTTTGAACTGTAAGTGTAGATGTAGATGTCAAGATCACGTTAAAGTTGCCTTGAACTGTTTAAATAGGAATCTCATGCAAATTTTTTATTGCATAAATTAATTCCACTCATAATTTTTTACTCGTAATATAAAAGTATTGGGATAAGATAATTGCAAAGTATATACTTTACAAGATATTTTGCATTTTAGATTCTTTTCAGCATAAACTGCGAGATATCTTGTATTCACTTTTCGACGATATTATTTCAATACTTTTATATATAGACTGACAAGAAAGATTGATTTATGGAGAAAAGCATACAAAAATATCTTAAAAAATTATATTATATTTTGCAATTCCAGTTATTCAATTACATGCACAGATTAGTATATCTCTCTCATCAGTCCATTTTGCCTGTCATTCTATTTATAAAAGTATTGAAATAAAATTGTCCAAAAATGAGTACTTTACGAGATATTTCAAATTTTATGCCATATTCTAAAATAAGTGTAAAATAAAATGCAAGATATCTCGTATCGAAAGTACTCTCTTTTCAATTATTATACTCTCACACATTTGTACGCTAAATGATGAGTAGAATCAGTTTATGCAATAAAAAATTTCCATAAACAATAATTTTCAAATTTTTTATATGTATCTTCAAATTTTTCAAGATGTGCAGATAAGAAATTTATAAAATACATGGCCCATCTTTTTTTGCAATTACTTGAGAAAATTATACTTTTTTCATTAATGCGGAGCAGGTCAAACACAAAATTGTTAGTTATACCATAACATCTTTTCTTTTTCTCCTCTTTAATATATTTTATAGAATATTATATTGTTTAAGAGGATGCCGGACCGTCCTGTTTTACCGGCCATAATAATTATATATTTGCTTAATATAAGGGTTTTGCGGTGTGTACGTGCAAAATAGGATACCTCTCCACTCGGAAATGCATGAAGGAATATAAGTGAACGTTTGAAAATGTATTTGAAAGCCTAGTAAGAAACATTTCGGTGTGCAAAATGTTGCATAGTAAAATCTTTTTTATAAAGCTTCTAAACTCACTTCTCGAAGTTCACTAATACTCTTTGATAAAATGCCGAGTGCGGAGTCCACTTGTTAGGCACGTGCAGGTTGCAGGTTTTTTATATTAAGTAAATGTTGACGGCAGAAGCCGATAACAAAACTGTAATTTTTTAATTTTTTTTCACTTTTCATATGAAATCATAAACCCCGCACTCCATTATTATGTATACTTTAATTATGGAAAAGGATTTGTTGATATCTATAATCAACAAAAATATTTTGCAATCCTACTAATATTCGCATTCTGTCGGTATCCGGCATCCTCTTAATAAAGGATACGAATATTTTCGTGGTCGATTACATAATTCTGTTCTTTCATTTTTCTAGATATACCTCTTAATTTTTAACATACATCTCAATTTTCAAATTTCCCTTTTTTGTCTATTACACTATTGTATTTAAAATTTTTTCTTATATAATTATTGCATTATTTCTTATTAATAGAAAACTCTTACAATGAACACGGAAATAAAATTTACGGAAACATACATGAGCGGAATACTGGAGTGATGAAATTACCAAAATTGGTTTTACATAGAATTAATCGACAGTTGAAGACAAATATACGGCAAGCACTACAAGAGCTAGAGAATTCGAACTCTCAAATTTAATACGAGAAGTTGGAATATTCCTACTTCGAAGACTAAACACGGTAATACGCAAGGTAATCTTATTACTATTTTGTAGTACACAGCTGCTGTAAACTATAAAATCAAAGTTAATTTTTTTTCACATAGAGATATATAAGCAATATTGTAAATTTTCTTTTCTTTTTCTCTTCACAGATGTTGCATCGATATATGAGGTGCCGGATGACGATTATGGATATTAGTATTCAGTATGACAGTAATGCCTCTGAAGAACTTCCATTCCACACTGTAAATTGGGATCTTTAAAACAGTCAGAATGTATCAAGAGAGAAGCCTTATCCCAAAGATATTTCGAAGATATTTCCGAAGCACGCTGTGTTTTACCAATGAGCGAACACATTTTTATTTGTATTCTTATGTGAATTCTCTGTGGTCACTCTTGCCTATTGCATTGAATGCATCGAACGTTTAGAATGTAATCGATGTCCGGTATACAATACTACTTACGAAAAGTATCTTACAAGGAACATTCGGCAACGCGAAAATTCAAAAAAATCTGAAACTTTGCATAATTATAGAGTAGTAGTCCCTAATAACGAAACGATTTTTTGTTGGTGCTAAAAATCGGTTTCATGGGTGAAAACAACCCCTTAGAAAAAATCGGTTTTTACATTCTGAAGCGAATATTATTGAAACAAAAAGAAATATGAAAAAATTGTTTAAACAAAAGTTTTATGGTTTCAAATGTACTTTCCAATGGCGTATCTGGATTTTTAAAAAATAGTAAATTTTTCGAAATACCCCCACCACTCAATATTTTTCTTTGATATTTTGAAAAAATTTTCAAATTATATTAAAGCTTACGCCAAATTCAACCATATATGGTAAAGTTATGTTGCGGAAATTAATTCTTGAGAAATAAAATAAAGACGCACGCTACCTATACTAATCTTATTCGCTCGCTGTTTCATGACGTCTTATCTCTTTTTTCTTTTCTTCGTAAGGTCTCGCAATACATGATAACAATGCTGAATATTAATAATAATATTTGTAGCAGACCCTGTTATATAAATCATATTTATATATGTAAATATGTTATAACAAAATAATAAAAAAAATCACATAAGAATTTTTTGCAATTTTCTTTCGACCGAAGGTAAATGTTTTGTTTTTTATTAATAAATTGTATCGTATATTATATTATTCTCATGTTATCTCATATATATATATATTGTATCATATTATATTTACATTGCGTAAACTATTCGCGTAAAATATTTTTCACTTTAATATCAGTCTGTCTACCAATGAAATTTGATCTTAACCATCACGCCATAATATTTATTGAAATGTTATCTTCATTTCGATATAAAAGCCGTACGTTTCCGCATTTCACTCATAGTCTGACGTTATTTGAACAATTATTATACGACTCAAGTTAACTGAAATTTATTCTGTTTGTGAGTTCCAAATTAAAGTTTTATATATAAAATAAATCCAAGAGATGATTTCTTAAATTAACTCCTCACGGAAGACAAACTCCTTGTGCTGGCGATAACACAACAATTTGTGTTAAAATGCCGAGAATAAATATAGCAAATGTTATAAATTTATTAATCACAACGTTTAACATTGCAAATTTTGGTGTCTCACCTGTTAATCGTCATGAAGTTGAACTTCATAATGCCATTTTCGATATAATAAAAAATGCTATAAATGATGATGTTGAGATTGAATACAAATGAGAACTTGATTTTGACGATCCGTCGGAACAGCACGATGTACAATTTGTGGACGTGTATGATATTGATGCTGAAGAAGATAATTATGAAGACAAAGTTTGTATTGTGGATAACGAAGGTGGAAATGTAAACTTAAATTACAAAAGAAAAGCAGTTGAATTTTGGAACAGTGGAAAAAAGGACATTTAGCTATTACTGTTGTACAGAATCGTTTTAGAAAGGTAAAATTTAATACAAACATAAGAAAAATAACGAGTTAAACGAGCAGGTAGATGTGCGTTGTGTATAAATAGTAGGTAATAAACGATAACGGAAACAGAAAGATATTTCAGACTTATGCACATTACTTACTTCGCATATCTGCGTTAGTTCTTTAGTCTTTTCATTTTTGAATCAGATTTTCTAAATAACAAACTTCTTTTCTTCTAGGTAAAATCTGTTTCGCAATTGCATAGATGGGAAGAAAATGTAATGCGCGGAGGGTCAAACAGGGACAAACTTGTATTTATTGCCGAATATGTACTATCGCAATTCCAAGAAGCTATTGATAGAGGATCTATCATTCACGACATAGATTTGCGATAATATTATCAGAAAAACATCGAACAAAATTTTTCCACATTCTAAAACTGAAAACATCTAAAGGTTGTCCATAAGCAGTTGTTTTTTTTGGTATTGTTAAAATATTTACTTGTTTGTCTGCTGGTATAAATTTTTTTACCAGCCATTTTGCCGAAAATTTTCGAAACACATAAGGGAAATTGAGGAACAACGCTTCTCGGCTCACAGAGCTAAGATCGCTATGTACGCAAGTTTCTTTCATTCGGAACGACTTAGTTACGTGCTTGTAAGTGAGATTTGCCGAAAATTTTCATAACACATCAAGGAAATTGAGGAACAACGCTTCTCGGCTCACAAAGCTAAGATGGAAGTGTACGCAACTTTCCTTCATTCGGAACGACTTAGTTACGTGCCTGTAAGTGAGATTTGCCGAAAATTTTCATAACACATCAAAGAAATTGAGGAACAACGCTTCTCGGCTCACAGAGATAAGATCGCTATGTACGCAAGTTTCCTTCGTTCGGAACGACTTAGTTACGTGTCTGTAAGTGAGATTTGCCGAAAATTTTCATAACACATCAAGGAAATTGAGGAACAACGCTTCTCAGCTCACAGAGATAAGATCGCTATGTACGCAAGTTTCCTTCGTTCGGAACGACTTAGTTACGTGCCTGTAAGTGAGATTTGCCGAAAATTTTCATAACACATCAAGGAAATTAAAGAACAACGCTTCTCGGCTCACAGAGATAAGATCGCTATGTACGCAGGTATCCTTCGTTCCGAACGACTTAATTACGTGCCTGTAAGTGAGATTTGTCGAAAATTTTCATAACACATGAAGGATATTAAGGAACAACGCTTCTCGGCTCACAGAGATAAGATCGCTATGTACGCAAGTTTCTTTCATTCGGAACGACTTAGTTACGTGCCTGTAAGTAAGATTTGACGAAAATTTTCATAACACATCGAGGAAATTGAGGAACAACGCTTCTCAGCTCACAGAGATAAGGTCGCTATGTCCGCAAGTTTCCTTCGTTCGGAACAACTTAGTTACGTGCCTGTAAGTGAGATTTGCCGAAAATTTTCATAACACATCAAGGAAATTGAGGAACAACGCTTCTCGGCTCACAGAGATGAGATCGCTATGTACGCAAGTTTCCTTCGTTCGGAACGACTTAGTTACGTTCCTGTAAGTGAGATTTGCCGAAAATTTTCATAACACATCAAGGAAATTAAAGAACAACGCTTCTCGGCTCACAGAGATAAGATCGCTATGTACGCAGGTATCCTTCGTTCGGAACGACTTAGTTACGTTCCTGTAAGTGAGATTTGCCGAAAATTTTCATAACACATCAAGGAAATTAAAGAACAACGCTTCTCGGCTCACAGAGATAAGATCGCTATGTACGCAGGTATCCTTCGTTCGGAACGACTTAGTTACGTGCCTGTAAGTGAGATTTGTCGAAAATTTTCATAACACATGAAGGATATTAAGGAACAACGCTTCTCGGCTCACAGAGATAAGATCGCTATGTACGCAAGTTTCTTTCATTCGGAACGACTTAGTTACGTGCCTGTAAGTAAGATTTGACGAAAATTTTCATAACACATCGAGGAAATTGAGGAACAACGCTTCTCAGCTCACAGAGATAAGGTCGCTATGTCGCAAGTTTCCTTCGTTTGGAACACTTAGTTACGTGCCTGTAAGTGAGATTTGCCGAAAATTTTCATAACACATCAAGGAAATTGAGGAACAACGCTTCTCGGCTCACAGAGATGAGATCGCTATGTACGCAAGTTTCCTTCGTTCGGAACGACTTAGTTACGTTCCTGTAAGTGAGATTTGCCGAAAATTTTCATAACACATCAAGGAAATTGAGGAACAACGCTTCTCGGCTCACAGAGATAAGATCGCTATGTACGCAAGTTTCTTCATTCGGAACGACTTAGTTACGTGCCTGTAAGTGAGATTTGCCGAAAATTTTCATAACACATCAAGGAAATTGAGGAACAACGCTTCTTAGCTCACAGAATGAGATCGCTATGTACGCAAGTATCCATCGTTCGGAACACTTAGTTACGTGCCTGTAAGTGAGATTTGCCGAAAATTTTCATAACACATCAAGGAAATTGAGGAACAACGCTTCTCGGCTCACAAAACTAAGATCGAAGAGTACGCAAATTTCCTTCGTTGGAACGTCTTAGTTACGTGCTTGTATGTGAGATTTGCTGAAAATTTTCGAAACACATCAAGGAAATTGAGGAACAATGCCTCTCGGTTCACAAAGCTAAGATGGAAGTGTACGCAATTTCCTTCGTTCGGAACGACTTAGTTACGTGCCTGTAAGTGAGATTTGCCGAAAATTTTCATAATACATCAAGGAAATTGAGGAACAACGCTTCTCGGCTCACAGAGATAAGATCGCTATGTACGCAAGTATCCTCCGTTCGGAACGACTTAGTTACGTTCCTGTAAGTGAGATTTGCCGAAAATTTTCATAAGACATCAAGGAAATTGAGAACAACGCTTCTCGGCTCACAGAGATAAGATCGCTATGTACGCAAGTTTCTTTCATTCGGAACGACTTAGTTACGTGCCTGTAAGTGAGATTTGCCGAAAATTTTCATAACACATCAAGGAAATTGAGGAACAACGCTTCTCAGCTCACAGAAATGAGATCGCTATGTACGCAAGTATCCATCGTTCGGAACAACTTAGTTACGTGCCTGTAAGTGAGATTTGACGAAAATTTTCATAACACATCAAGGAAATTGAGGAACAACGCTTCTCGGCTCACAAAACTAAGATCGAAGAGTACGCAATTTCCTTCGTTTGGAACGTCTTAGTTACGTGCTTGTATGTGAATTTGCTGAAAATTTTCGAAACACATCAAGGAAATTGAGGAACAATGCTTCTCGGCTCACAAAGCTAAGATGGAAGTGTACGCAATTTCCTTCGTTCGGAACGACTTAGTTACGTGCCTGTAAGTGAGATTTGCCGAAAATTTTCATAATACATGAAGGAAATTGAGGAACAACGCTTCTCTGCTCACAGAGATAAGATCGCTATGTACGCAAGTATCCTCCGTTCGGAACGACTTAATTACGTGCCTGTAAGTGAGATTTGCCGAAAGTTTTCATAACACATCAAGGAAATTAAGGAACAACGCTTTCGGCTCACAGAGATAAGATCGCTATGTACGCAATTTCTTTCATTCGGAACGACTTAGTTACGTGCCTGTAAGTAGATTTGCTGAAAATTATCATAACACATCAAGGAAATTAAGGAACAACGCTTCTCGGCTCACAGAGATAAGATCGCTATGTACGCAAGTTTCTTCGTTCGGAACGACTTAGTTACGTGCCTGTAAGTGAGATTTGCCGAAAAATTTCATAACACATCAAGCAAATTGAGGAACAACGCTTCTCGGCTCACAAGCTAAGATGGAAGAGTACGCAAGTTTGCTTCGTTCGGAACGACTTAGTTACGTTCCTGTAAGTGAGATTTGCCGAAAATTTTCATAACACATCAAGGAAATTGTGGAACAACGCTTCCGGTCTCACAGAATAAGATCGCTATGTACGTAAGCTTTCATCGTTGGAACGACTTAGTTACGTTCCTGTAAGTGAGATTTGCAGAAAATTTTCATAACACATCAAGGAAATTGAGAACAACGCTTCCCGGCTCACAGAGATGAGATCGCTATGTACGCAAGTTTCCTCGTTCGGAACGACTTAGTTACGTTCCTGTAAGTGAGATTTGCCGAAAATTTTCATAAGACATCAAGGAAATTGAGGAACAACGCTTCTCGGCTCACAAAGCTAAGATGGAAGAGTACGCAAGTTTGCTTCGTTCGGAACGACTTAGTTACGTTCCTGTAAGTGAGATTTGCCGAAAATTTTCATAACACATCAAGGAAATTGTGGAACAACGCTTCCCGGCTCACAGAAATAAGATCGCTATGTACGTAAGTTTCCATCGTTTGGAACGACTTAGTTACGTTCCTGTAAGTGAGATGTGCAGAAAATTTTCATAACACATCAAGGAAATT
Organism: Formica selysi; assembly: GCA_009859135.1. Classification (NCBI taxonomy): domain Eukaryota; kingdom Metazoa; phylum Arthropoda; class Insecta; order Hymenoptera; family Formicidae; genus Formica; species Formica selysi. The sequence goes on from WHNR01000174.1 coordinate 92,272, forward strand.
GAGGAACAACGCTTCCCGGCTCACAGAGATGAGATCGCTATGTACGCAAGTTTCCTTCGTTCGGAACGACTTAGTTACGTCCTGTAAGTGAGATTTGCCGAAAATTTTCATAACACATCAAGGAAATTGAGGAACAACGCTTCTCGGCTCACAAAGCTAAGATGGAGAGTACGCAAGTTTCTTCGTTCGGAACGACTTAGTTACGTTCCTGTAAGTGAGATTTGCCGAAAATTTTCATAACACATCAAGGAAATTGAGGAACAACGCTTCTCAGCTCACAGAAATGAGATCGCTATGTACGCAAGTATCCATCGTTCGGAACGACGTAGTTACGTTCCTGAAGTGAGATTTGGCAAAATTTTCATAACACATCAAGGAAATTGAGGAACAACGCTTCCCGGCTCACAGAGATATGATCGCTATGTACGCAAGTTTCCTTCGTTGGAACGACTTAGTTACTTGACTGTAAGTGAGATTTGCCGAAAATTTTCATAACACATCAAGGAAATTGAGGAACAACGCTTCTCGGCTCACAAGCTAAGATGGATGTGTACGCAAGTTTCTTCGTTCGGAACGACTTAGTTACGTGCCTGTAAGTGAGATTTGACGAAAATTTTCATAACACATCAAGGAAATTGAGGAACAACGCTTCCCGGCTCACAGATATAGATCGCTATGTACTTAAGTTTCCTTCGTTCGGAAGACTTAGTTACGTCCTGTAAGTGAGATTTGCCGAAAATTTTCATAACACATCAAGAAATTGAGAACAGCGCTTCTCGGCTCACAAAGCTAAGACGGAAGAGTACGCAAGTTTGCTTCGTTCGGAACGACTTAGTTACGTTCCTGTAAGTGAGATTTGCCGAAAATTTTCATAACACATCAAGGAAATTGAGGAACAACGCTTCTCGGCTCACAAAGCTAAGATGGATGTACGCAAGTCTGCTTCGTTCGGAACGACTTCGTTACGTGCCTGTAAGTGAGATTTGCCGAAAATTTTCATAACACATCAAGGAAATTGAGGAACAACGCTTCTCGGATCGAAGAAATAGATCGCTATGTACGCAAGTATCCTTCGTTCGGAACGGCTTAGTTACGTTCCTGTAAGTGAGATTTGCCGAAAATTTTCATAACACATCAAGGAAATTGAGGAACAACGCTTCCCGGCTCACAGAGATAAGATCGCTATGTACGCAAGTTTCTTTCGCTCGGAATGACTTAGTTACAGCCTGTAAGTGAGATTTGCCGAAAATTTTCATAACACATCAAGGAAATTGAGGAACAACGCTTTCGGCTCACAGAGATAAGATCGCTATGTACGCAAGTTTTCTTGTTCGGAACGACTTAGTTACGTGCCTGTAAGTGAGATTTGCCGAAAATTTTATAACACATCAAGGAAATTGCGGAACAACGCTTCCCGGCTCACAGAAATAAGATCGCTATGTACGTAAGTTTCCATCGTTTGGAACGACTTAGTTACGTTCCTGTAAGTGAGATTTGCCGAAAATTTTCATAACACATCAAGGAAATTGAGGAACAACGCTTCCCGGCTCACAGATATGAGATCGCTATGTACTAAGTTTCCTTCGTTCGGAATGACTTAGTTACGTTCCTGTAAGTGAGATTTGCCGAAAATTTTCATAACACATCAAGCAAATTGAGAAACAGCGCTTCTCGGCTCACAAAGCTAAGACGGAAGAGTACGCAAGTTTGCTTCGTTCGGAACGACTTAGTTACGTTCCTGTAAGTGAGATTTGCCGAAAATTTTCATAACACATCAAGGAAATTGAGGAACAACGCTTCTCGGCTCACAAAGCTAAGATGGCTAGTGTACGCAAGTTTGCTTCGTTCGGAACGACTTCGTTACGTGCCTGTAAGTGAGATTTGCCGAAAATTTTCATAACACATCAAGGAAATTGAGGAACAACGCTTCTCGGCTCGAAGAAATGAGATCGCTATGTACGCAAGTATCCTTCGTTCGGAACGACTTAGTTACGTTCCTGTAAGTGAGATTTGCCGAAAATTTTCATAACACATCAAGGAAATTGAGGAACAACGCTTCCCGGCTCACAGAGATAAGATCGCTATGTACGCAAGTTTCCTTCGTCGGAATGACTTAGTTACGTGCCTGTAAGTGAGATTTGCCGAAAATTTTCATAACACATCAAGGAAATTGAGGAACAACGTTCTCGGCTCACAGAGATAAGATCGCTATGTACGCAAGTTTCTTCGTTCGGAACGACTTAGTTACGTGCCTGTAAGTGAGATTTGCCGAAAATTTTCATAACACATCAAGGAAATTGGGAACAACGCTTCCCGGCTCACAGAATAAGATCGCTATGTACGTAAGTTTCCATCGTTTGGAACGACTTAGTTACGTTCCTGTAAGTGAGATTTGCCAGAAAATTTTCATAACACATCAAGGAAATTGAGGAACAACGCTTCCCGGCTCACAGAGATGAGATCGCTATGTACGCAAGTTTCCTTCGTTCGGAACGACTTAGTTACGTGCCTGTAAGTGAGATTTGCCGAAAATTTTCATAACAATCAAGGAAATTGAGGAACAACGCTTCCCGGCTCACAGAATAAGATCGCTATGTACGCAAGTTTCCTTCGTTCGGAACGACTTAGTTACGTTCCTGTAAGTGAGATTTGCCGAAAATTTTCATAACACATCAAGGAAATTGAGGAACAACGCTTCTCGGCTCACAAGCTAAGATGGATGTACGCAAGTTTCCTTCGTTCGGAACGACTTAGTTACGTTCCTGTAAGTGAGATTTGCCGAAAATTTTCATAACACATCAAGGAAATTGAGGAACAACGCTTCCCGGCTCACAGAAATAAGATCGCTATGTACGAAGTTTCCTTCGTTGGAACGACTTAGTTACGTTCCTGTAAGTGAGATTTGCAGAAAATTTTCATAACACATCAAGGAAATTGAGGAACAACGCTTCCCGGCTCACAGAGATGAGATCGCTATGTACGCAAGTTTCCTTCGTTCGGAACGACTTAGTTACGTGCCTGTAAGTGAGATTTGCCGAAAATTTTCATAACACATCAAGGAAATTGAGGAACAACGCTTCTCGGCTCACAAGATAAGATCGCTATGTACGCAAGTTTCCTTCGTTCGGAACGACTTAGTTACGTGCCTGTAAGTGAGATTTGCCGAAAATTTTCATAACACATCAAGGAAATTGAGGAACAACGCTTCTCGGCTCACAGAGCTAAGATCGCTTGTACGCAAGTTTCCTTCTTCGGAACGACTTAGTTACGTGCCTGTAAGTGAGATTTGCCGAAAATTTTCATAACACATCAAGGAAATTGAGGAACAACGCTTCTCGGCTCACAAATAAGATCGCTAGTACGCAAGTTTCCTTCGTTCGGAACGACTTAGTTACGTGCCTGTAAGTGAGATTTGCCGAAAATTTTCAAACACATCAAGGAAATTGAGGAACAACGCTTCTCGGCTCACAGAGATAAGATCGCTATGTACGCAAGTTTCTTCGTTCGGAACGACTTAGTTACGTGCCTGTAAGTGAGATTTGCCGAAAATTTCATAACACATCAAGGAAATTGAGGAACAACGCTTCCCGGCTCACAGAATAAGATCGCTATGTACGTAAGTTTCCATCGTTCGGAACGACTTAGTTACGTTCCTGTAAGTGAATTTGCCGAAAATTTTCATAACACATCAAGGAAATTGAGGAACAACGCTTCTCGGCTCACAAAGATAAGATCGCTATGTACGCAAGTTTCCTTCGTTCGGAACGACTTAGTTACGATCCTGTAAGTGAGATTTGCCGAAAATTTTCATAACACATCAAGGAAATTGTGGAACAACGCTTCCCGGCTCACAGAATAAGATCGCTATGTACGCAAGTTTCCATCGTTTGGAACGACTTAGTTACGTTCCTGTAAGTGAGATTTGCAGAAAATTTTCATAACACATCAAGGAAATTGAGGAACAACGCTTCCCGGCTCACAGAGATGAGATCGCTATGTACGCAAGTTTCCTTCGTTCGGAACGACTTAGTTACGTGCCTGTAAGTGAGCTTTGCCGAAAATTTTCATAACACATCAAGGAAATTGAGGAACAACGCTTCTCGGCTCACAAATAAGATCGCTAGTACGCAAGTTTCCTTCGTTCGGAACGACTTAGTTACGTGCCTGTAAGTGAGATTTGCCGAAAATTTTCATAACACATCAAGGAAATTGAGGAACAACGCTTCTCGGCTCACAAAGTAAGATGCTATGTACGCAAGTTTCCTTCGTTCGGAACGACTTAGTTACGTGCCTGTAAGTGAGATTTGCCGAAAATTTTCATAACACATCAAGGAAATTGAGGAACAACGCTTCTCGGCTCACAGAGATAAGATCGCTATGTACGCAAGTTTCCTTCGTTCGGAACGACTTAGTTACGTGCCTGTAAGTGAGATTTGCCGAAAATTTTCATAACACATCAAGGAAATTGAGGAACAACGCTTCTCGGCTCACAGAGATAAGATCGCTATGTACGCAAGTTTCCTTCGTTCGGAACGACTTAGTACGTGCCTGTAAGTGAGATTTGCCGAAAATTTTCATAACACATCAAGGAAATTGAGGAACAACGCTTCTCGGCTCACAGAGTAAGATCGCTATGTACGCAAGTTTACTTCTTCGGAACGACTTAGTTACGTGCCTGTAAGTGAGTTTGCTGAAAATTTTCAAACAACAAGGAAATTGAGGAACAATGCTTCTCGGCTCACAAAACTAAGATCGAAGGTACGCAATTTCCTTCGTTTGGAACGTTAGTTACGTGCTGTAAGTGAGATTTGCGAAAATTTTCGAAACACATCAAGGAAATTGAGGAACAACGCTTCTCGGCTCACAGAGATAAGATCGCTATGTACGCAAGTTTCTTCATTCGGAACGACTTAGTTACGTGCCTGTAAGTAAGATTTGCCGAAAATTATCATAACACATCAAGGAAATTGTGGAACAACGCTTCCCGGCTCACAGAAATAAGATCGCTATGTACGTAAGTTTCCATCGTTGGAACGACTTAGTTACGTTCCTGTAAGTGAATTTGCCGAAAATTTTCATAACACATCAAGCAAATTGAGGAACAACGCTTCTCGGCTCACAAAGCTAAGATGGAGAGTACGCAAGTTTGCTTCGTTCGGAACGACTTAGTTACGATCCTGTAAGTGAGATTTGCCGAAAATTTTCATAACACATCAAGGAAATTGAGGAACAACGCTTCCCGGCTCACAGAAATAAGATCGCTATGTACGCAAGCTTCCATCGTTGGAACGACTTAGTTACGTTCCTGTAAGTGAGATTTGCCGAAAATTTTCATAACACATCAAGGAAATTGAGGAACAACGCTTCCCGGCTCACAGAGATGAGATCGCTATGTACGCAAGTTTCCTTCGTTCGGAACGACTTAGTTACGTTCCTGTAAGTGAGATTTGCCGAAAATTTTCATAACACATCAAGGAAATTGAGGAACAACGCTTCTCAGCTCACAGAGATGAGATCGCTATGTACGCAAGTATCCTTCGTTCGGAACGACTTAGTTACGTGCCTGTAAGTGAGATTTGCCGAAAATTTTCATAACACATCAAGGAAATTGAGGAACAACGCTTCTCGGCTCACAAACTAAGATCGAAGAGTACGCAAATTTCCTTCGTTGGAACGTCTTAGTTACGTGCCTGTATGTGAGATTTGCCGAAAATTTTCATAACACATCAAGGAAATTGAGGAACAATGCTTCTCGGCTCACAAGCTAAGATGAAGTGTACGCAAGTTTCCTTCGTTCGGAACGACTTAGTTACGTGCCTGTATGTGAGATTTGCCGAAAATTTTCGAAACACATCAAGGAAATTGAGGAACAACGCTTCTCGGCTCACAGAGCTAAGATCGCTATGTACGCAAGTTTCCTTCGTTCGGAACGACTTAGTTACGTGCCTGTAAGTGAGATTTGCCGAAATTTTCATAACACATCAAGGAAATTAAGGAACAACGCTTCTCGGCTCACAGAGATAAGATCGCTATGTACGCAAGTTTCTTTCATTCGGAACGACTTAGTTACGTGCCTGTAAGTAGATTTGCCGAAAATTATCATAACACATCAAGGAAATTGTGGAACAACGCTTCCCGGCTCACAGAATAAGATCGCTATGTACGTAAGTTTCCATCGTTGGAACGACTTAGTTACGTTCCTGTAAGTGAGATTTGCCGAAAATTTTCATAACACATCAAGCAAATTGAGGAACAACGCTTCTCGGCTCACAAAGCTAAGATGGAAGAGTACGCAAGTTTGCTTCGTTCGGAACGACTTAGTTACGTTCCTGTAAGTGAGATTTGCCGAAAATTTTCATAACACATCAAGGAAATTGTGGAACAACGCTTCCCGGCTCACAGAATAAGATCGCTATGTACGTAAGCTTCCATCGTTGGAACGACTTAGTTACGTCCTGTAAGTGAGATTTGCCGAAAATTTTCATAACACATCAAGGAAATTGAGGAACAACGCTTCCCGGCTCACAGAGATAAGATCGCTATGTACGCAAGTTTCCTTCGTTCGGAACGACTTAGTTACGTGCCTGTAAGTGAGCTTTGCCGAAAATTTTCATAACACATCAAGGAAATTGAGGAACAACGCTTCTCGGCTCACAAATAAGATCGAATGTACGCAAGTTTCCTTCGTTTGGAACGTCTTAGTTACGTGCTGTATGTGAGATTTGCCGAAAATTTTCAAACACATCAAGGAAATTGAGGAACAATGCTTCTCGGCTCACAAGCTAAGATGGAAGTGTACGCAACTTTCCTTCGTTCGGAACGACTTAGTTACGTGCCTGTAAGTGAGATTTGCCGAAAATTTTCATAACACATCAAGGAAATTGAGGAACAACGCTTCTCGGCTCACAGAGATAAGATCGCTATGTACGCAAGTATCCTTCGTTCGGAACGACTTAGTTACGTGCCTGTAAGTGAGATTTGCCGAAAATTTTCATAACACATCAAGGAAATTGAGGAACAACGCTTCTCGGCTCACAGAGCTAAGATCGCTATGTACGCAAGTTTCCTTCGTTCGGAACGACTTAGTTACGTGCCTGTAAGTGAGATTTGCCGAAAATTTTCATAACACATCAAGGAAATTGAGGAACAACGCTTCTCGGCTCACAGAGATAAGATCGCTATGTACGCAAGTTTCCTTCGTTCGGAACGACTTAGTTACGTGCCTGTATGTGAGATTTGCTGAAAATTTTCAAACACATCAAGGAAATTGAGGAACAACGCTTCTCGGCTCACAGAACTAAGATCGCATGTACGCAAGTTTCCTTCGTTCGGAACGACTTAGTTACGTGCCTGTAAGTGAGATTTGCCGAAAATTTTCATAACACATCAAGGAAATTGAGGAACAACGCTTCTCGGCTCACAGAGATAAGATCGCTATGTACGCAAGTTTCCTTCGTTCGGAACGACTTAGTTACGTGCCTGTAAGTGAGATTTGCCGAAAATTTTCATAACACATCAAGGAAATTGAGGAACAACGCTTCCCGGCTCACAGAATAAGATCGCTATGTACGCAAGTTTCCTTCGTTCGGAACGACTTAGTTACGTTCCTGTAAGTGAGATTTGCCGAAAATTTTCATAACACATCAAGGAAATTGAGGAACAACGCTTCTCGGCTCACAGAGATAAGATCGCTATGTACGCAAGTTTCCTTCGTTCGGAACGACTTAGTTACGTCCTGTAAGTGAGATTTGCCGAAAATTTTCATAACACATCAAGGAAATTGAGGAACAACGCTTCCCGGCTCACAGAGATAAGATCGCTATGTACGCAAGTTTCCTTCGTTCGGAACGACTTAGTTACGTTCCTGTAAGTGAGATTTGCCGAAAATTTTCATAACACATCAAGGAAATTGAGGAACAACGCTTCTCGGCTCACAGAGATAAGATCGCTATGTACGCAAGTTTCCTTCGTTCGGAACGACTTAGTTACGTGCCTGTAAGTGAGATTTGCCGAAAATTTTCATAACACATCAAGGAAATTGAGGAACAACGCTTCTCGGCTCACAGAGATAAGATCGCTATGTACGCAAGTTTCCTTCGTTCGGAACGACTTAGTTACGTGCCTGTAAGTGAGATTTGCCGAAAATTTTCATAACACATCAAGGAAATTGAGGAACAACGCTTCTCGGCTCACAGAGATAAGATCGCTATGTACGCAAGTTTCCTTCGTTCGGAACGACTTAGTTACGTGCCTGTAAGTGAGATTTGCCGAAAATTTTCATAACACATCAAGGAAATTGAGGAACAACGCTTCTCGGCTCACAGAGATAAGATCGCTATGTACGCAAGTTTCCTTCGTTCGGAACGACTTAGTTACGTTCCTGTAAGTGAGATTTGCCGAAAATTTTCATAACACATCAAGGAAATTGAGGAACAACGCTTCCCGGCTCACAGAGATAAGATCGCTATGTACGCAAGTTTCCTTCGTTCGGAACGACTTAGTTACGTGCCTGTAAGTGAGATTTGCCGAAAATTTTCATAACACATCAAGGAAATTGAGGAACAACGCTTCTCGGCTCACAGAGATAAGATCGCTATGTACGCAAGTTTCCTTCGTTCGGAACGACTTAGTTACGTGCCTGTAAGTGAGATTTGCCGAAAATTTTCATAACACATCAAGGAAATTGAGGAACAACGCTTCCCGGCTCACAGAATAAGATCGCTATGTACGCAAGTTTCCTTCGTTCGGAACGACTTAGTTACGTTCCTGTAAGTGAGATTTGCCGAAAATTTTCATAACACATCAAGGAAATTGAGGAACAACGCTTCCCGGCTCACAGAGATAAGATCGCTATGTACGCAAGTTTCCTTCGTTCGGAACGACTTAGTTACGTGCCTGTAAGTGAGATTTGCCGAAAATTTTCATAACACATCAAGGAAATTGAGGAACAACGCTTCTCGGCTCACAGAGATAAGATCGCTATGTACGCAAGTTTCCTTCGTTCGGAACGACTTAGTTACGTTCCTGTAAGTGAGATTTGCCGAAAATTTTCATAACACATCAAGGAAATTGAGGAACAACGCTTCTCGGCTCACAGAGATAAGATCGCTATGTACGCAAGTTTCCTTCGTTCGGAACGACTTAGTTACGTTCCTGTAAGTGAGATTTGCCGAAAATTTTCATAACACATCAAGGAAATTGAGGAACAACGCTTCCCGGCTCACAGAGATAAGATCGCTATGTACGCAAGTTTCCTTCGTTCGGAACGACTTAGTTACGTTCCTGTAAGTGAGATTTGCCGAAAATTTTCATAACACATCAAGGAAATTGAGGAACAACGCTTCCGGCTCACAGAGATAGATCGCTATGTACGCAAGTTTCCTTCGTTCGGAACGACTTAGTTACGTGCCTGTAAGTGAGATTTGCCGAAAATTTTCATAACACATCAAGGAAATTGAGGAACAACGCTTCTCGGCTCACAGAGATAAGATCGCTATGTACGCAAGTTTCCTTCGTTCGGAACGACTTAGTTACGTGCCTGTAAGTGAGATTTGCCGAAAATTTTCATAACACATCAAGGAAATTGAGGAACAACGCTTCTCGGCTCACAAGATAAGATCGTATGTACGCAAGTTTCCTTCGTTCGGAACGACTTAGTTACGTTCCTGTAAGTGAGATTTGCCGAAAATTTTCATAACACATCAAGGAAATTGAGGAACAACGCTTCCCGGCTCACAGAGATAAGATCGCTATGTACGCAAGTTTCCTTCGTTCGGAACGACTTAGTTACGTGCCTGTAAGTGAGATTTGCCGAAAATTTTCATAACACATCAAGGAAATTGAGGAACAACGCTTCTCGGCTCACAGAGATAAGATCGCTATGTACGCAAGTTTCCTTCGTTCGGAACGACTTAGTTACGTGCCTGTAAGTGAGATTTGCCGAAAATTTTCATAACACATCAAGGAAATTGAGGAACAACGCTTCTCGGCTCACAGAGATAAGATCGCTATGTACGCAAGTTTCCTTCGTTCGGAACGACTTAGTTACGTGCCTGTAAGTGAGATTTGCCGAAAATTTTCATAACACATCAAGGAAATTGAGGAACAACGCTTCTCGGCTCACAGAGATAAGATCGCTATGTACGCAAGTTTCCTTCGTTCGGAACGACTTAGTTACGTGCCTGTAAGTGAGATTTGCCGAAAATTTTCATAACACATCAAGGAAATTGAGGAACAACGCTTCTCGGCTCACAGAGATAAGATCGCTATGTACGCAAGTTTCCTTCGTTCGGAACGACTTAGTTACGTGCCTGTAAGTGAGATTTGCCGAAAATTTTCATAACACATCAAGGAAATTGAGGAACAACGCTTCTCGGCTCACAGAGATAAGATCGCTATGTACGCAAGTTTCCTTCGTTCGGAACGACTTAGTTACGTGCCTGTAAGTGAGATTTGCCGAAAATTTTCATAACACATCAAGGAAATTGAGGAACAACGCTTCCCGGCTCACAGAGATAAGATCGCTATGTACGCAAGTTTCCTTCGTTCGGAACGACTTAGTTACGTTCCTGTAAGTGAGATTTGCCGAAAATTTTCATAACACATCAAGGAAATTGAGGAACAACGCTTCTCGGCTCACAGAGATAAGATCGCTATGTACGCAAGTTTCCTTCGTTCGGAACGACTTAGTTACGTTCCTGTAAGTGAGATTTGCCGAAAATTTTCATAACACATCAAGGAAATTGAGGAACAACGCTTCCCGGCTCACAGAGATAAGATCGCTATGTACGCAAGTTTCCTTCGTTCGGAACGACTTAGTTACGTTCCTGTAAGTGAGATTTGCCGAAAATTTTCATAACACATCAAGGAAATTGAGGAACAACGCTTCTCGGCTCACAGAGATAAGATCGCTATGTACGCAAGTTTCCTTCGTTCGGAACGACTTAGTTACGTGCCTGTAAGTGAGATTTGCCGAAAATTTTCATAACACATCAAGGAAATTGAGGAACAACGCTTCTCGGCTCACAGAGATAAGATCGCTATGTACGCAAGTTTCCTTCGTTCGGAACGACTTAGTTACGTGCCTGTAAGTGAGATTTGCCGAAAATTTTCATAACACATCAAGGAAATTGAGGAACAACGCTTCTCGGCTCACAGAGATAAGATCGCTATGTACGCAAGTTTCCTTCGTTCGGAACGACTTAGTTACGTGCCTGTAAGTGAGATTTGCCGAAAATTTTCATAACACATCAAGGAAATTGAGGAACAACGCTTCTCGGCTCACAGAGATAAGATCGCTATGTACGCAAGTTTCCTTCGTTCGGAACGACTTAGTTACGTGCCTGTAAGTGAGATTTGCCGAAAATTTTCATAACACATCAAGGAAATTGAGGAACAACGCTTCTCGGCTCACAGAGATAAGATCGCTATGTACGCAAGTTTCCTTCGTTCGGAACGACTTAGTTACGTGCCTGTAAGTGAGATTTGCCGAAAATTTTCATAACACATCAAGGAAATTGAGGAACAACGCTTCTCGGCTCACAGAGATAAGATCGCTATGTACGCAAGTTTCCTTCGTTCGGAACGACTTAGTTACGTGCCTGTAAGTGAGATTTGCCGAAAATTTTCATAACACATCAAGGAAATTGAGGAACAACGCTTCTCGGCTCACAGAGATAAGATCGCTATGTACGCAAGTTTCCTTCGTTCGGAACGACTTAGTTACGTGCCTGTAAGTGAGATTTGCCGAAAATTTTCATAACACATCAAGGAAATTGAGGAACAACGCTTCTCGGCTCACAGAGATAAGATCGCTATGTACGCAAGTTTCCTTCGTTCGGAACGACTTAGTTACGTGCCTGTAAGTGAGATTTGCCGAAAATTTTCATAACACATCAAGGAAATTGAGGAACAACGCTTCCGGCTCACAGAGATAAGATCGCTATGTACGCAAGTTTCCTTCGTTCGGAACGACTTAGTTACGTTCCTGTAAGTGAGATTTGCCGAAAATTTTCATAACACATCAAGGAAATTGAGGAACAACGCTTCTCGGCTCACAGAGATAAGATCGCTATGTACGCAAGTTTCCTTCGTTCGGAACGACTTAGTTACGTGCCTGTAAGTGAGATTTGCCGAAAATTTTCATAACACATCAAGGAAATTGAGGAACAACGCTTCCCGGCTCACAGAGATAAGATCGCTATGTACGCAAGTTTCCTTCGTTCGGAACGACTTAGTTACGTTCCTGTAAGTGAGATTTGCCGAAAATTTTCATAACACATCAAGGAAATTGAGGAACAACGCTTCCCGGCTCACAGAGATAAGATCGCTATGTACGCAAGTTTCCTTCGTTCGGAACGACTTAGTTACGTTCCTGTAAGTGAGATTTGCCGAAAATTTTCATAACACATCAAGGAAATTGAGGAACAACGCTTCTCGGCTCACAGAGATAAGATCGCTATGTACGCAAGTTTCCTTCGTTCGGAACGACTTAGTTACGTGCCTGTAAGTGAGATTTGCCGAAAATTTTCATAACACATCAAGGAAATTGAGGAACAACGCTTCTCGGCTCACAAGATAAGATCGCTATGTACGCAAGTTTCCTTCGTTCGGAACGACTTAGTTACGTGCCTGTAAGTGAGATTTGCCGAAAATTTTCATAACACATCAAGGAAATTGAGGAACAACGCTTCTCGGCTCACAGAGATAAGATCGCTATGTACGCAAGTTTCCTTCGTTCGGAACGACTTAGTTACGTGCCTGTAAGTGAGATTTGCCGAAAATTTTCATAACACATCAAGGAAATTGAGGAACAACGCTTCTCGGCTCACAGAGATAAGATCGCTATGTACGCAAGTTTCCTTCGTTCGGAACGACTTAGTTACGTGCCTGTAAGTGAGATTTGCCGAAAATTTTCATAACACATCAAGGAAATTGAGGAACAACGCTTCTCGGCTCACAGAGATAAGATCGCTATGTACGCAAGTTTCCTTCGTTCGGAACGACTTAGTTACGTGCCTGTAAGTGAGATTTGCCGAAAATTTTCATAACACATCAAGGAAATTGAGGAACAACGCTTCCGGCTCACAGAGATAAGATCGCTATGTACGCAAGTTTCCTTCGTTCGGAACGACTTAGTTACGTTCCTGTAAGTGAGATTTGCCGAAAATTTTCATAACACATCAAGGAAATTGAGGAACAACGCTTCTCGGCTCACAGAGATAAGATCGCTATGTACGCAAGTTTCCTTCGTTCGGAACGACTTAGTTACGTTCCTGTAAGTGAGATTTGCCGAAAATTTTCATAACACATCAAGGAAATTGAGGAACAACGCTTCCCGGCTCACAGAGATAAGATCGCTATGTACGCAAGTTTCCTTCGTTCGGAACGACTTAGTTACGTTCCTGTAAGTGAGATTTGCCGAAAATTTTCATAACACATCAAGGAAATTGAGGAACAACGCTTCCCGGCTCACAGAGATAAGATCGCTATGTACGCAAGTTTCCTTCGTTCGGAACGACTTAGTTACGTTCCTGTAAGTGAGATTTGCCGAAAATTTTCATAACACATCAAGGAAATTGAGGAACAACGCTTCTCGGCTCACAGAGATAAGATCGCTATGTACGCAAGTTTCCTTCGTTCGGAACGACTTAGTTACGTGCCTGTAAGTGAGATTTGCCGAAAATTTTCATAACACATCAAGGAAATTGAGGAACAACGCTTCTCGGCTCACAGAGATAAGATCGCTATGTACGCAAGTTTCCTTCGTTCGGAACGACTTAGTTACGTGCCTGTAAGTGAGATTTGCCGAAATTTTCATAACACATCAAGGAAATTGAGGAACAACGCTTCTCGGCTCACAGAGATAAGATCGCTATGTACGCAAGTTTCCTTCGTTCGGAACGACTTAGTTACGTGCCTGTAAGTGAGATTTGCCGAAAATTTTCATAACACATCAAGGAAATTGAGGAACAACGCTTCTCGGCTCACAGAGATAAGATCGCTATGTACGCAAGTTTCCTTCGTTCGGAACGACTTAGTTACGTTCCTGTAAGTGAGATTTGCCGAAAATTTTCATAACACATCAAGGAAATTGAGGAACAACGCTTCCCGGCTCACAGAGATAAGATCGCTATGTACGCAAGTTTCCTTCGTTCGGAACGACTTAGTTACGTGCCTGTAAGTGAGATTTGCCGAAAATTTTCATAACACATCAAGGAAATTGAGGAACAACGCTTCTCGGCTCACAGAGCTAAGATCGCTATGTACGCAAGTTTCCTTCGTTCGGAACGACTTAGTTACGTTCCTGTAAGTGAGATTTGCCGAAAATTTTCATAACACATCAAGGAAATTGAGGAACAACGCTTCTCGGCTCACAGAGATAAGATCGCTATGTACGCAAGTTTCCTTCGTTCGGAACGACTTAGTTACGTGCCTGTAAGTGAGATTTGCCGAAAATTTTCATAACACATCAAGGAAATTGAGGAACAACGCTTCTCGGCTCACAGAGATAAGATCGCTATGTACGCAAGTTTCCTTCGTTCGGAACGACTTAGTTACGTTCCTGTAAGTGAGATTTGCCGAAAATTTTCATAACACATCAAGGAAATTGAGGAACAACGCTTCTCGGCTCACAGAGATAAGATCGCTATGTACGCAAGTTTCCTTCGTTCGGAACGACTTAGTTACGTGCCTGTAAGTGAGATTTGCCGAAAATTTTCATAACACATCAAGGAAATTGAGGAACAACGCTTCTCGGCTCACAGAGATAAGATCGCTATGTACGCAAGTTTCCTTCGTTCGGAACGACTTAGTTACGTGCCTGTAAGTGAGATTTGCCGAAAATTTTCATAACACATCAAGGAAATTGAGGAACAACGCTTCCCGGCTCACAGAGATAAGATCGCTATGTACGCAAGTTTCCTTCGTTCGGAACGACTTAGTTACGTTCCTGTAAGTGAGATTTGCCGAAAATTTTCATAACACATCAAGGAAATTGAGGAACAACGCTTCTCGGCTCACAGAGATAAGATCGCTATGTACGCAAGTTTCCTTCGTTCGGAACGACTTAGTTACGTTCCTGTAAGTGAGATTTGCCGAAAATTTTCATAACACATCAAGGAAATTGAGGAACAACGCTTCTCGGCTCACAGAGATAAGATCGCTATGTACGCAAGTTTCCTTCGTTCGGAACGACTTAGTTACGTTCCTGTAAGTGAGATTTGCCGAAAATTTTCATAACACATCAAGGAAATTGAGGAACAACGCTTCTCGGCTCACAGAGATAAGATCGCTATGTACGCAAGTTTCCTTCGTTCGGAACGACTTAGTTACGTGCCTGTAAGTGAGATTTGCCGAAAATTTTCATAACACATCAAGGAAATTGAGGAACAACGCTTCTCGGCTCACAGAGATAAGATCGCTATGTACGCAAGTTTCCTTCGTTCGGAACGACTTAGTTACGTTCCTGTAAGTGAGATTTGCCGAAAATTTTCATAACACATCAAGGAAATTGAGGAACAACGCTTCCCGGCTCACAGAGATAAGATCGCTATGTACGCAAGTTTCCTTCGTTCGGAACGACTTAGTTACGTGCCTGTAAGTGAGATTTGCCGAAAATTTTCATAACACATCAAGGAAATTGAGGAACAACGCTTCTCGGCTCACAGAGATAAGATCGCTATGTACGCAAGTTTCTTCGTTCGGAACGACTTAGTTACGTGCCTGTAAGTGAGATTTGCCGAAAATTTTCATAACACATCAAGGAAATTGAGGAACAACGCTTCCGGCTCACAGAGATAAGATCGCTATGTACGCAAGTTTCCTTCGTTCGGAACGACTTAGTTACGTTCCTGTAAGTGAGATTTGCCGAAAATTTTCATAACACATCAAGGAAATTGAGGAACAACGCTTCTCGGCTCACAGAGATAGATCGCTATGTACGCAAGTTTCCTTCGTTCGGAACGACTTAGTTACGTGCCTGTAAGTGAGATTTGCCGAAAATTTTCATAACACATCAAGGAAATTGAGGAACAACGCTTCTCGGCTCACAGAATAAGATCGCTATGTACGCAAGTTTCCTTCGTTCGGAACGACTTAGTTACGTGCCTGTAAGTGAGATTTGCCGAAAATTTTCATAACACATCAAGGAAATTGAGGAACAACGCTTCTCGGCTCACAGAGCTAAGATCGCTATGTACGCAAGTTTCCTTCGTTCGGAACGACTTAGTTACGTTCCTGTAAGTGAGATTTGCCGAAAATTTTCATAACACATCAAGGAAATTGAGGAACAACGCTTCCCGGCTCACAGAGATAAGATCGCTATGTACGCAAGTTTCCTTCGTTCGGAACGACTTAGTTACGTTCCTGTAAGTGAGATTTGCGAAAATTTTCATAACACATCAAGGAAATTGAGGAACAACGCTTCTCGGCTCACAGAGATAGATCGCTATGTACGCAAGTTTCCTTCGTTCGGAACGACTTAGTTACGTTCCTGTAAGTGAGATTTGCCGAAAATTTCATAACACATCAAG